>BQNB010022504.1:18106-62932 GCA_026074375.1 Tanacetum coccineum | reverse complement strand
TATGTCCATTGCCTTAAAAGCTAAGAAAAAGTCTAGTGATGATGAAACTTCGACATCCGAAAGCAATGACGAAGAATATGCTATGGTCGTAAGGAACTTTAAAAAGTTCTTTAGAAGAAAGGGTAAATTTGTTAGGCAGCCACGTGAAGAAAAGAAATCATTCCGGCAAAGGGATGATAAGAAAAGCAAGAGTGATAGGAAATGCTTTAGATGCGGTGATCTGAATCATCTCATTGGCGATTGTCCAAATCCTCAATGAAACAAAGATCAAAAGGTGTTTGTTGGAGGTTGTTGAAGTGATAGCGAGAATGAAGCCAAGGACAAGATAAACGATGAAACTTATCTCATGCTTAAATACGTCAAATAAGGTATGATGAGAACTTGTTCTGGAGCGCCAGGACGAATGGATTACAAGATTGTGAGTTAATCCAAACATAACGGGAAACAAAAGTCTATTCTCAACCTACAAAGCATACGATGGAGGTAATGTTGTCTTTTGAAGTAACTTAAAAGGAAAGATCATAGGCAAATGTACGATTTTTAATGACTCTCTTACTATATCAAATGTAGAACACGTAGATAATTTAGCTTTTAATTAAATTAGTGTCGGTCAAATTTGCGACAATAAGTGTAAGGTCTTATTCACGAAAGATGGTAGTGAAATAATTAAAGTTGGTAAGTCATAGGAAATGAGATTAGGAAAAACAGATTATATGTCATGAAATTAGAAAATAAGTCTCAAGATAAATTATGTCTTGCCACAGTGGTAGATAACTCTACCTTATGGCATAGAAGACTTGGTCACGCAAATATGCGTTTAATCCAATCTTTGACATCCAAAGAGTTGGTTAGGAATTTACCAAAGCTAAAATATGACAAACACTTTTGTGATGCTTGCAAAGTAGGAAAACAAGCTGATGCAAGTCATAAAGCTAAAAATATAATATGGTTTTCCACTAAAGATGTTTAGAATTATTATGTATGAGACTTATTTGGTCCATCGGCAATTTAAAAGCTATGGAGGTAATATACTACACCTAGTTGTAGTTGATGATATTCTAGGTATACATGGGATAGATTTTCTAAAGACTTAAAAATGAAGCTTTGAGAAATTTGTAATGTTTAAGTAGGAGAAATTCAAAACAACTAGGTATTCTATAATAGCTATTTAGAAACTAGGATCATGGTCCGGGAATTTGATATTGAAGTACAATTGGAGGCTTATTGTGATGCACAACGGCATTACTCATAACTTCTCGGCTCCACAGTACTCCACAATCAAATGGTTGGTGGTAGAAAGAAAGTATAGGACCTTACAGGGATGTCTAAGACTATCTTAACGAACTATCTATACCATAAAGGTTTGTTGTACTGTTCGTTGTTACGTAATACTCTACATACTAAATAGAAATATAATTCGACCAATAACTAGGAAAAAACCCATTATGAAATATTTAGAGGTTTTAGGAATCCCTCTTTAGATATTTTAAAGTATTTGAAAGCCAGTGCTTCATCTTGAATACTAAATACTATCTAACCAAGTTTGACCCAAAGTCATACGAAGATGTTTTTTAGGGTATTCTCAAAATAGTAAAGCTTATGTAGAATTAAATAAAAATACAATGAAAGTCGGAGAATTACTCAACGTGACATTCGATGAAAAGTCCTCCTCCTACCAAATTATCTATTGGTTGGATGATGATGTTGGTTGAGAAGAAAGCCATCATTCAAAGGAAACCAAGTGTAGTAAATAATATTAATGAAGAAGATCTAAGTCGATAGAACGTTGATGAAACGTGAACATTAAGGAGTCCATAGAATCATCCACTCAATCATAGTCATAGGAAATCTAATCAAAGAAATCCTTAAGTCTCAAGCCCAAAATCATAGTAATTTCTTTTGTTTTATATCTACAATAGACCCCTAAGATGTCCAAAGAGGCTATTAAAGATTGAAAGTTTGGTTTGTGCTATGCACAAAGAACTAAATCAATTTGTAGCTCATTTATGTTTGTGTAAATTAGTCCCTTTACTATAGGTCAACTCGGTCATAGGTTGAAATGGTGTCTTTGAAAATTAATTAGATGAAACAATGGTAGATAGTGATCTAGAAATAAGGCTAGATTAGTAGCACAAGGATATAATCAACAAGAAGGTATAGATTATGATGAAACATATGCTCCTGTAGCTAGAGTAGAGTCTATTAGAACACTTCTTGTTATTGCTTGCGCAAATGGTTTTAAATTATATCACATAGATGTTAAAAAGTGCTTTTCTAAACAGTTTTATAAACGAAGAGGTTTATGTTGCTCAACCTCCGAGGTTCATTGATTTTCAAAAACCAAACTATGTTTATAAACTTAAGAAAACTTTGTACGGTCTTAAGCAAGCTCCTAAAGCTTGGTATGATAGACTAAAAGCATTTTTGATAAAACACGAGTATTCAATGGGAATGGTTGATAACACACTTTTTACTAAGAAATCAAAGTTACATCTTATCATTGTTCAAATATATGTCGACGCATTTTATTTGGTTATACGAGTTCATCAAAACTTGTGTGTATGATTTTTGCGAAATGCATGACGGGACAAGTTTGAGATGAGTATGATGGGCGAGTTAAACTTCTTCTTGGGTCTTTAAATCAAACAAATGGAAGACGGAATATTCTTTAATCAATCCAAGTACATCAAGGAGATGTTAAAGAAGTTCGGGTTGGAAGATTCTAAACCAACCAAGACGCCAATGTCAACGGAGATCAGTCTCACTAAGGTCGATGAAGCGGACCCATGGACAACTCTAAAATATCGAGGTATGATTGGGTAGTTTACTGTATTTATAACTGCAAGTACGGTTTGAATATTATGTTTAGTGTTTGCTTATATGCTCGTTTCCAAGAAAATCCTAAGACTACCCATTTAGAAGTCGTTAAGCGTATATTTAGGTATATTAGATGGATATAGTCACTTTGGGATTATGGTATCTAAGGTATCAGAATAAAAACTATAGGTTTTATGCCTGACTACGGACCACCCGGGCGATTACGTGATTCGAAAAAGGACTAGTGGGTTCGTACGTTCTAGGATGTGTTTAACATCTGGGTTTCGCTAAGAAAAACAATCGGACCTTGCTTTCTCCCACGACAGAAGCAGAATATGTCTGACGGGAAGATGTTAAACAAGCATTGGTATGAACAGCTACTCATCGACTACGGGTGATGAGGTGTTATTTTATACACTTTTCAGGGTCATTTAACCCCCTAAATAATGCATTTATGCCCAAAATAGGTACTTAATCATTCCTTTTCAGGTATTTAGCATTTGGAAGGCATTCGGAGGTATATACATGTTTGGGGGGGGGATTGGGCTCATTTGGAGAAGAAACAGACAAGATTACGGACCTACACCAACATCTCTCAAGATTATGTTCTCAGTGGCTGGAGACGGCAATCACAAGATACACGTGACGCCGTCACGATTCATCCCACGACGGTGTCACAAGAATTCACGACGGCGTCAGCTCGCATGACCCAGCCTAAGATCTAGAATATTCTCTTTCATGATGGCATCACGATTAAAATGCGACGCCGTCGCAGTGATTTATCTATATATTAAAACCTAAAATTAGGTTTTTAAGTGTGTAATTTTAGAGTAAAAAGGGAGACGAACCCTAGTTCGTTTGACAACTTATTAGGACGATTTTAGGGCTTCAAAACTCTATTGTAACTCCTTCAATTCATGTTATAATTAAGTAAGATTATCTTAATCATTCAATATGTCTTGTTGTTTGATTATTTATTGTTCTTGCTTATCTTTAATAGGATCTGCTAAAACTTCCCTACTGTGTTCATTTATGATTGTATGAAACCTAGAATGTAGATCTTAGTGGTATTGCTTCTTGTTATGAATATGCATGTTAGGATTTAGAAAACCAGCTTTTTTCTGTATCGTTGTTGATATGTCTAGGGAAACATGATTGTGTAGAAAGGATACCATCGGGTAACAGTCTTCATACTACCTTGCCCCTTTTATGGTTGATCCACTTTTAATATATTTCAAATGCATTTAATATACTCTTGGGGGCCTTGTAATAGTCTTCATACTACCTTACTTGTGTGTTGCCTCAACGGAATATTAAGTAGACGGCAGGTTCGTGTAATCTGTTCATGACTTAGGAAATAGTTACATAGATCATCACAAGTGTGACAAAGCAACAACACTAGGAGAAGCAATCTAGGGAGTAATACATGATTAAATGAATACAATCTTTTTATTATATTGTTATCACCATTAGTGTAGTTTATTATTTAGTTTAATAGCTAAAACCAAACCAACCTCTCAAACCATAGATTTACCTGCTTTCATAAAATATAAAAACACAAAAATAATCTTCTCTCAACCCCTAGAATTCTGTTAGACCGTGATCAAGCCTTCCCAACCTATTCCCCTAGAGAACGATAACAACCCCCGAGTCTTACCTATACTACTACTACAACGGTTAGGTACTCTACCTAGGGAGTTGTAAAACTTCTTGTAGAAGTCCCTTACGACAACCGCATCAAGTTTTTGGCGCCGCTGCGTGGGGAATAGTTAGGTTTTGATCATAGTTTAGCTTAGTTCTACTTGCTTGAATCCTTTCAAGTAAGACTTTAATTTCCGCATATTAGCTTTCTCGTAGTCTATCTTTTTTTGTTCGTAATTTTCATTGACTATTCCATTCTTCATCATGGAGAATGCGAATCCATCTTGTTCTACCTCTAATAGGGAGTTTCTTGATCCTAAGAAAAAGAAAGAAATTGAGTCATGGCTTGAGGATAGTAGGATTGTTGACTCATTAGACGGGTCGGATGAAATTGAATACTTTGTACCTTCCCCACCTTGGAGGAATTAGAATATCATGAGTGGCTCTTGAAATACCCCTAAACCATCTTGGGTAAAGGCAAAGATAAGAACCGGAAATTTAAACAACATTAAAATCTCTTGCAAGATGGGTTACTTCCTTATTACATCAATTTAGAATCTCCAATTAATGTTATGTCTAAGCAACATTACAATGGGATCATGAATAAAGGGCTAGAGTCAAGTCAGAAACCATCCGACCCTAGTAAGAACAACAACTTTGTAGGAAGAGTCAGGGGTTTAAAAGTTTTTGTAGGAAACTTCACATACAAATGTATTTCATGGTTTTGGAGTGATTCCACTTGCATTATAGATCACCACCTAGGAGAAGTAGTCTTTGGAAAACCATTTTTAAGGAATACTGGTCTCGTTTATGATCAGGAAGAGGGAACGGTTACTTTCAAAAAAGATGACGAGAAAATTACATTTAAGATGCCTCATAAGATGGAAGCGTTTAACCATATAGACTTTAAGGATATAAATACCGATTCTATACCACCCTTTGTCCTTAGGAGTAATGATGACCATGGGAAAACCTATTACTCGGATAGTCTGACTTTAGGACCCGAGTACAGAGAAGACGAAAGTATAAGCAAGGAAATTCGACACCTAATGAAATTGGAAAATAGGCCAAGAGACACAAAGGAGAAGTCACGTAAGAACGTGTGACTTCGAGTCTAGCTACAAGACTCGTAAATAAAGAAAAGCGCTTTTTGGGAGGTAACCCAATATTTACTTTTCCCACTGATTGAGGGGATTTACACTGTATATATATAATATATAATAAAATATATAAAAGTCTAAAAACAACAATCAATGATACCGAGAAGTAGTATAGAATGTTCCCGGGTCGTTTATACCCAACGAGGCTGGAATGGAAAATCGATACAATCGAAGATTTGAGTTTGAAGGAAGAATTGATTTGGGAAGTTGAAAAAGTCAAATTAGATAATAAGGAAACAAAAATCGTTTAGGAAAAGACTAGAAATTCCGAAAATTTAACTAGGAAACGAGAGCCGAATCTCCGAACAAATGGGGGAAAAACCTAAAATCTTTAAAAATAACTCTACAAAGAATTTTTTACTTCTAAACTACTCTAGGGACCAAATAACGAAGAATGAAAAAGACTAGACGAAAACGGAGTTCGTTTGACCCAAAAACGATGTCAAACAAAATCCCGCACTACGGACGCTCTTTAAAAGTAAAAAGCTGTAAACATGACCTCACGAAAATTTTTGTATTTTTTCCTACTAAACTATATGACAAATGAAAATTTTCTATAAAGCAAAATATTTTTTGATATTTTTGTTTATTTTTTTTGATTAATTAAACTTTTAACTAAATTAAATTATAAAAAATATTAAAAGGATTTCGAATAAATTCTAAAAAATTACAAAAAATACTAGTCCTTTATAACAGTCCTACGAAAATAAGAAACTAAAGTTTGGTTATAAATAAGCGAAATAAGCATATTACAGCTTATAAGCCTATAAGCCAAAATCAACCCTTATATATTAAAACCCCTTGAGTGCTTTGAACGAAAAAAGACAAGGGCCGCCGAGTCGGTAAGGTGTGGTATTAAAGGGGGTTTGTATCGAAAGAGGTCACGTTTCGCGAGTCTTGCTCACCCGGACTCTTTGTCTTTCCCACTTTTTTTTTTTTTTCGAAAATCTCTAGGTAGAAAATTGTTAAAAGAGGGAAAGTATAAGGGTAGGGGGTAAAACTATGGTGAATTTAACTTCAGTTAAACGGGTAACCCCTTGAAAACTAATGAGAAAACACCATTTTAAACCCTTCGATCTAAGCTTTATTTTTGGTTATTGAAAAAGTAGATTTAGCATAACTTAAAATACAAAAGTTGTTTAAGAGCTTATTCTAAAAACATTATTCATTAACAAGAAGACACTTTCTACTTTCAGACAACTCAGTAGGCTAGAAAAATTAAGCTTTTCATTTCTGCTTACAGAAACAAAGGCTATTTTAGGAGCTAGAGGGTTTTGGCTTATTCCAGGCTTATTTCTTGATGAAAATGCAAAACAAAAGATTCTACTTGTAGCTTAAGATGTATACTCAAGATATCTAGAAAAATTTAAGCTACAAGTGAACAATTTTAATAAGAATATTGTCAACTAAAAGTGCATGGTTCAGGTTCAAAGCTGAGATTTAACTGATGCAATTGACAAATCTAAATGCATGAAAGATTTCAAGGTAAAGCTTCTTAAATCACTTCCTAAATGTATTTAAACTTACATTAGTGAACTTGATACTAATCCACTGTTTTGATTTAACTTAAAGCTAAAACCATCTTTGCTGTCAAAATTCCCCTCCCTGGTGGCTAATGCAAGTTTTAACACTCTAACCTTTGTAAAACTAAAATCTAATCTTTCTAAAAAATTGTTTAAAATCCTTATTATATAACAAAAAACTAACTCGGCTAAAGGAAAGAATTGACAAAACTAGGGTTGACTTTTTGAGTCAATAAGGCTAATCCAAAACACTCCCTAACTAATGCTCGGGGGTGGGGGGTGTCAAAACTAAGAGAGCTTAAAATCTAATTAACTCTAAAACTTTAAAACTTTATATCCACTTGTACTCAAAATGACCTAATTAAGCTATTTGAACTTTAAGACCTACAGCTTATTAGTGAATAAAAGCTACTTACTCTTTCATAGCTTAAACTACTACTATGACAGAATTGAAGGAATGAAATCTAGATGAGATTTTAACTAAGACAGCTTAAAACTAACACATTTATAACCTAACTAAGCTAAAATGAAACGAGGAATAGGACACTTAGAATTTCTAGAAAAAGCAATTTGTAATAAGCTATAAATGCTAAATTGAAATTGAGAAAGTAAAACCTGAAATTGTGTTGTCTCAGAACCAAGCCACTCTATCTGAGTGAGTGGCTTAAAAACTTGAAACCTAATGGCACCTTGCTCTATTCCCTGAGCTAAAAGATCAATAGCTAATATTAGCTTATTTCTTCATAAGCTTCCAAAATCAAACTCAATTGAACATTTATGAACTAAAATCACTGAAAACAGTATTTAAGTGCTTTTAACAAGTTTTAAACTGAATTTGAGCTTATTAACAAGAATAAGCTCTAATGAGCTTATGAGAGCTTATTAGGTAAAAAGAGCTTGAATTTGCATTAAAACTGAGAATTACAAGTGCATAAAAGAAATTAGCTTAAAAAAATACTTAAACTATTTTAAAAACTACACTGAAAACTACTTTTTACAATGGCTGTTACAATGCTCTTTAAATAGGAAGCAAATTCGACTATGCTTGTGTCTTCTCTTTCTTGTCTTGTTTCTCTTGTGCTTTCTTGTAGACACAAGAAAGAGAGTTGTGTTACTTGTGTGAGTGCAATACCAAGCAAATCGTAGCCCTTGATAGTCCTTGGTCTCCAAGTCGAGTATTTCTAGCCATAGATGAGGTTATGTGTGGGTTTGGATTGCCAACGTGGCACATTTGTAGCTGGGAAAGGAAGTGGGGGAGGGGGGAATGGTTTGTCCATGGATTTTTGTTGAGAGCTTCATTAGGTGTTTTTGTTGTGTGAGGGATTTGATAAAAGTAATCTCAGCCATTTAATCTTCTTGTGCTTCTTTTTGAGTCATCTAAGCCATCGAAATTACTTGGGAATGGTGATGGATTGCCAACATGGCAATTATACAGATGGGGGGGGGAATAGTGGAGTGGTTGAAATGATTTATCCAGGGTGTTGAGTGGTTTGCAGGGTAAAAGTATGGGAAGACATCCCTTAGTTGTACCTGGGTTTTGTTGGGCGGGAAAAATGACTTTTGGGTAAGTTGGCAGCTTTGGCCCCTCATCTCTTATAACTTCGTTGCAACTTCGCCCTTTTATGATACAATTTTAGGGGTTTGGCAGAACTGGCCCCTAAGGTTATACTTCACCCGGTATGCAACTTCAGCCCTTGTCTTTTATTCTCGTAATACAACTTGAGGTTTGGCAATTTTAGTCCCTCAAGTTGTGTTTTCTTCATTTGGATGACTTTAGACTATGACTGACTTTGGCTTCGATTTGACTTTGTCTTTTCCATTCCGTGCTCGGTTTTGTTTGTTTTTGGCTTTCTTTTCGTCCTTTTCTTGAATATCTGTTTCCTACACAATACAAATGCAAAACATACAAATACAATGTATTTTTGGTACGTTTTTAGTCTTTTAAGTCCGTTTTTAATGGAAAATGGTATGTGTAATTAAGCACATACCAAAATCCCCCATACTAAGGTATTGTCGTGTCCTCACGCAATGTTATGAAGTAAACACTTAGAAAACTAAGAATCTCGATCCCCCTCGACTAATTACCTCGAAAAGTAGCATAGTGTTCGCCAAGGGAAACTAAAGAATCAATAGCTTTGACAAGTCCCGTTTTCACCATTTTTTTATGTATACTAACTATCCCTAATATTTTTGGATTTTCTTCTTTCTTTTCTTAACTAACATGCTTGACTTCCTTTATTTTATCAACACTGGGATCATAGAATGAGAAGCGCCCGTAGAATAATCCACGGATGTCCGAATGGATAAATTCATCGTTCCCGATTTTTCACTAGTCCCAAGCTAAGCGTAAAAAAGAAATCACCGTTAAGTACAAGTAAACATGCTAACACTACTTATAACTATGACTTGTCAACTTTTCGCTCCCAACAATTATTCAATTAGAGTGATTGTGCGTAATTTTAAGTTA
The DNA here is from genome assembly GCA_026074375.1 of Tanacetum coccineum. Classification (NCBI taxonomy): domain Eukaryota; kingdom Viridiplantae; phylum Streptophyta; class Magnoliopsida; order Asterales; family Asteraceae; genus Tanacetum; species Tanacetum coccineum. The sequence continues at coordinate 53,324 of BQNB010022504.1, read as the reverse complement.
AATTTAGATCGACAATTTTAGAGAGTAGTATGGTTTATGTACATAACGATATTTTTGAAGAAATCTAGGGAAAAGACTAGATCACCCACCAACCAGCATATTCTCGATAGATCCCAGCAGAGTTCGACTTAGGTTATCAGGTTGAGACCCCACAGGAGAATGTTCGCAATGTAATAGCGGGATACTCCATCCTTTTAGGCCGAATTTCTTAGATTTAACGCTAAATAAACAACACTACTCAAAGCACACAAACATAAAAAATTTAATGATCTCATTGGTGCGATTATTCCATGTAACGACCTTTCTTCTCGGAACGTCCAGCCTTATCAGCTAAGTGCCCAGGTTTTTGACACCCCACGGAGAATACTTAATCGAAATAATCTACCGACGGCAACCAACCCCCACCTCTGGTTAGCGAGTGAGATATCACGACGCGAGAGTAAAAAAAGCCACATAAATCACATCATTTACTTGCTCCATAAATAGATCAAATGTATTCTTTTTGGCAAAATTTCAATATTCATGCATTTTTGCATTCATACTTCATTCATGCTTCTTTGGCATTTTACTTTTGAATTATTAAGAACAGAAAAATCTCGCTTTAAAGAATCAGATTACAAATTTGAAGCTCTTTTTAAAAACATCGATGACTTAGTTGAAACTGTATTGAGTACGTATGATTAGGTGGATTAGAACTAATGAAAAAAGCCACAAGTTACTCATATTAAGAGGTTTTTGTGTTATGGCACATAAACTTATATTTAACTCTATCATTCCTTGTTCTTCACCTTTTAAAATTCGAAGCAATCGAATTCGTGAAAGCTTAGCCTACAAGCGGTAAGTTGAGGAACTAGCTAGGGCTCAACACGCCCGATCGAGTCAAAAATTATTCTCATTCTACCCATTAGGAAAGTCAAAACTGTGACAAAACACTTATTTTATTTTTGAAATTTTTTTAAATTTTTTCATTTTTTTGGTATTTTTGCAAAAATTTGGTGGTAAAAACGGGATTACGTGATAACAACGACTGCAGGCAAAAATCAAATCAAAGATCCCCCCATACTAGAACTAAACATCGTCCTCGATGTTTCAAAGGGGTTCCTACGTAAATCTAAGGCCGTTTATGAAGTGTGCCAAAAGATAAAACGTTAGTCGATTGATGGATACGGGAATTCCCAACATGACTAGGCTGTGAAACTCACATAGTGGATACTACAAGCACGAGAGTCTTCACAATCCGGGAAATCCTGGACATACAATACAAAGCACACAAAACATGGACAAAACACGGGTAATGGAAAATGTAAGCCTTCACACACAAAACACTTATTAGCATAAAGAAAGAAGATAGACTGGATAAGCATGGGTTGCCACCCACGAAGCGCCTTGTTTTTGTTAACCGAGTCACAAGCTCGACTCGACCCCGAATTCATTGGTCCATGGGGAAGCAAGTGGAAGGTAAAATCATCATCGGACTTTCATTCAAGTGGTTTGGATAAACATTGAATTTCATGAAAGTTCCACTCCGATGAGATACATCCGGCATAAAAGAATGATAAATTGAGATGCCGGGATCAAAAATGGTATCTTCATTCCCGGTGGAGAGAAGATATGGAGGGACAACGGGATACGTGAGAAAAGCAAGAAAAATCCATACAACATAAGTGAAGAGAGAAGATTGGTCATCCTCAAGTGGTACATTCACATTAGTTGTAGAAGCATTCTTACGAATCCCGCGGTCAATAGAAGTCAAATCTCCCGGATCGAGCTCAATCTTAAATTTGAAACATTCAAGTTCCGGGAGAGACATGATGTGAGTGAGTTCATCGGCGAACTCCTCATGATTAAAGTCCACTCTATCGGCAAAAGGGGAAGGAAACTGATCATATTCATTCGAAAAGAATCAAAGATATATGATCATATTGGAGAAAAAATCAACATGAGTAGTGGGACTGCCAACTACCCTCCTTTAAAATGATCGTTATCAACGTAGAAAGCTTTATAATCCGGAAGAGATAAATCAGAATGAGTAGTAGGAATGCCACTACTAATCTCTTCTAGATTAAAACTGAAAGTTTCAGATTCGGGGATAGAATTATCAAAGGTGTTAGTCTCCTCCAAGAAAAGATTGGGAAATGTGGAGGTAGACTTGATCACAACTTCGGAAGATGGAGTAGGATTATCTCTTAATGAATCGATCTTAGCAATAAGAAGATTGACATTCAACAATTTTTCACGAAGGATATCGTCTTTGATTGTTAAAAGAAAATGTCCTCATAATCTTCTACTTCCCGATCAACAATATCCACCACCTCAAGCTGACGATCTCAACAGTCGGGAGGTGAGCATCGACAAATCGATATGCACAAACCGTAGAGAAATCGTCATCACTTGAAGAATTATCATCGTCAGAATTGACAACAATCTCAGAATGTTCATTGAGAGCATTAAGAGAGGTAGGATTGTTACAAAGAGGCACATCACACACATTGTCAGGAATACCCTCGGACTCACTTGGGATTGGGACAAGGTTCTCAACACTAGACTTTATGAATTCGTCCGATTCCGTTTCCGGAATAGTGTCAAGATGCTCGTCCCCCATAAACATACTTATGAAGAAGTTATCGGGTTCCTCGATTGGTAAAACGGGTGTGATTGCAATGGTATTGTCTTCGTCATCATCGTAGCAAATGGGAATCTTCCAAGATCGATCTCTAGCCGCTTGTTCTTCCGCGATTCGCTTTTCTTCTTCCTTCTTTTGTATAGCTTGATCAACCAATTCACGTAAGGTTGCCATTTGTTCCATAAGCTTATTTTGAGAATTGAGAAGCTCATTTTGGGAATTGAAGATTGGATGATTGACGGTATATTGCGGGGGTTGAAATTGGTCAAAACCAAAAGAATTATGATCATAGCAAGAATTTTGCTCATGATAATAGTCTTCATTCGTTGGTTGACATTGGTAAGTTTCATGAGGACCCCCGCAATTTTCACAACAAAGGTATTGTTGTGGAAAACTCGGTGAAGTTTGTGGAAAATAATCAAAGTTTTGATTGAAACATGGGTCCTGATTGTAGACAAACGGGACCAGAGGCTGACAATCGTAACCGTAATGAGAGTCGTTCCCACGTAACTCACGAGAGTATGGTACGTATTGTGGTTGTGGAGGATGGTTTGCAACACTTGGAGAATCGTTAGAAGAGTATGGAATAGAAACATTGATTTGTGTCCCATTTCCAACTTTACAATAAAAACAAACTCCATCGTATTCATTGCAACCACATCTTTGGCATGTGCCAAGAAGACATTGTTGTTGCAAACTTTGCAAGTTTTGTAGGGGCTCATCAACGGTTTGATTTTTGCAATGTTTTCCGGATTAGAGATAATCGAAATCTACTCTCGGAGGACAATTATAACCGTAATGAGCACCTTTCCCACAAGACTTACAAGTGCATTGTCGACAAAAGATTCCATCTAACGAATCACCGCACTCGTGACAACAATGGTCAATGTGTGGAGGACTTGGTGAGGAATTTTCACCGGGGTCCTGATTGACAACGATTGGCTCTCGAGGAGCATTAACAACGTTGGTATTGTCTTGGATGACTTGGAAAGTGTCTTGGAAGTCTTTGAAAAATTCTTTTTTCCACACAGTTTGTAAAACAAACCTTTCCATAAATTCCCTTTCGTAAAAGAAGCACATCCTTGACAATTACCGGGACCATTCACCGGGTTCCAACAAACTTGCACACCTTACACAATTTCGAGGGGGTTTAGGAACAAGAATCTTGTCTTCAAGACTCCCTTTCGAACAACCACAGTTTGAAGTGTACAAACTTCCACAAGACGAGCATTCTTTAATCGCGTAAATTGGATTCAAACGATAATCGAATGACGTCATAAGAATTAAACATGAAGATGGATAAGAAAAGAATTAAATGATACGAAGAAAAAGAAGATTATTTTTGGGTTTTCCATTAATTCACAATTTATTTTAACGGACAAAATGATAAGACAACTTAAACCTGATAATCTACTTACTTCACGGTAGCTCTCAAAAAGATAAACTCACAGGTGAGCGGAGGAGTAGGAATAGCGCGAAGCTTATTTCTCCTTTCGGGTCGTAGTTCCTAGGAACAACCCTCCTTATACCCACTTTATAGTTTGTTTAACTTTTCAAGGTGAGCCGTACGTCGTAAGAGACACAAAAGGCAAGTTTTTAAATCTTTTGTTCGAGTTGGGAACCAACAAGTTCACCGGAACTTATTATGATAATACCTCAGTTGAGAATATTATATTTTGGTATTTTACCAATTTGTGAATTTTATTTTCTTTTTTTTATGGACAATGTTTTTATATATATATATTTATTTTTTTTGGTTTTTATCTGATAATTATACTAAAAGAAATGAAAAATATTTTTGTACTTTTTATGTTTTTATAAAATAAAATATTCACAATTTCAAAAACAATTGATCAAACGTAACGATAATCGGCTTCACAGCCTCCCCGGCAGCGGCGCCAAAAATTGATTGGTGGTTTTCACACTATATATATATAATATATAATAAAATATAAAATATATATATAAGTCTAAAAATCAACAAGAGCAATGATACCGAGAAGTAGTATAGAGTGTTCCCGGGTCGTTTATCCCCAACGAGGCTGGAATGGAAAATCGATACAATCGAAGATTTGAGTTTGAAGGAAGGAATTGATTTGAGAAGGTGGAAAAGTCAAATTAGATGATAACGAACAAAAACGTTTAAGAAAAACCTAGAAATTACGAAATTAAACTAGAAAACGAGAGCCCGAATCCCGAACAAAGGGGGAAAAACCTAAAAGTTGTAAAAATGACCCTACGAAAATTTTTATATTTTTCCTACAAACTAGATGACAAAATAAAATTTTCTAAAAAAGCAAAATATTTTTTTGATAATTTTTGTATTTTTTATGAATTAAATAAACTTTTAACTAAATTAAATTATAAAAAATATTAAACGATTACGAAAAATTCTGAAAAATTTACAAAAAATACTAAACACTATGACAATCCTAAATTTTCTAAAAAAAAGCAAAATATTTTTTTGATGATTTTTGTATTTATTATGAATTAAATAAACTTTTAACTAAATTAAATTGAAAAAAATATCAAACGTTTACAAAAAATTCTGAAAAATTTACATTACTACAAACTAGTTGATTAAAGAAAATTTTCTAAAAAAGAAAAACATTTTTTTGTTAATTTTTGTATTTTTTATGAATTTTCTAAGATTAAAAACTAATTAAAACTAATTAAATAGAAAAAGATAAAAAATAAAAGTCTAAAAATTCTAAAAATTTCAGATTAAATAAAGAAAAAGTTAACAAAACTAAAAATGCAAAAATGCCCAAAAGTTACTGTTTTAATTAAAAGTAATTAAACTAATTAAATTTAAACCTAATTTAAATTAATTAAATTAAATAAACTAACTAAAGTTAACCTAAGGGACTAACAGTGAAAAGGAATAAGGACTAACAGAGTAACAGGCTATCTAACTACAGGGACTAACAGAGGTAACTACAAAAGTTAAAATTACACAATTGGTCCCTGAGAGAGAACCCGATTACAAAGAGAGTCCACAGTGCTTATTAGCAAAAAGTCAAAACAGGAAAGTTGTAAAGGGGCTTAATGGCAACATTTTTCATAATAAGCACTATTTCTGAAATCCACTAAATAAGCCAGAAATTGGGCTTTTTGAAACTGCAGTGGCTAAATAAGCTTAACAGCTTATTTAGCTTTTCTTTTGGGGCTTAAGCTCACAAGATAAGCTGGAAACTAATGAAATAAGCTACTAGGCCTAAGGGAGTCTAAATTAAGCTATGGTATTCTAAATTAAGCCCTAAAATAAGCTAATATGCAAATAAGCTATATGACAGTTTTAATAAGAAAACAGAAAAAGTGCTACTTTAAGCCTAATTTAAACCATGCTAGAAAAGGAATTAAGCTGAGCTACTTTGGGGGCTTAAAGGGCTACTTATAGGCTACACTAAAAAGCAAAAAGTCCTAAGTTCTTAATACACAATAAGCTATAAAAAGGGTGCTGAAAATTGGTTTCAGCACCAGGGGAGAAACAAACACAGCCTTAAGGGCTTTTTGAGCTTATCTTAATAAGCTCAAATGAGCTTTAAATGATATAAAGAATGAAAACAGATTAAAAGGCCATAGGGAAGAACTTATTTCCAAAAGATGAGCTTTTAAAACTTATAAAAACATGCTGATAATTGGGTTTGAAATTGAGGGTTCTTAAAAAAATTGCAAAGCCAAAATTGACTTATTTTGTCAAAGTAAAAAGACAGCAACAAGTGGTGTTTTATTTGGCTACAAACAACAACACAAAGCACACAAATAATGTGCTTAAGCTGCATACACAGCTTGAGCCCTTGGTGCTTGATGTAGCTTATCCAAATTTTGACAGAAACCAAAAGACTCTTAAAAATTGATTTTCAAACTGAAATTAGTGATTTAAGAGGCTTGATAAAGCCTACTCACTCAGCCAAAGTTGGCTGAGTGAGCTTGACCCATGCAAAACCCATTATGACCCATTTTCATACTAAACCAAACACCCCCTTAATATTTATAAAAAATGTTTTAACTACTATTTTACTTAAACAAAAGCTAGGTTAGCTTATTTTATGGTTACTGAACTCAGTTAAAGGCAAATAGAACAAGTGTAAAAGATTTAAACATATATTTTTAAATCTTATAATCTCAACAGTAGCAAGCAACAGAATTTTTTTTCATAAATCTTTGAAATTTAAAGGAAACCAAATAAAATTACAAAGGAAACATTCTGAAAGCTTTAAATTACAATTTTAAATTAAAAGTTAAATAAAAATAAGCTAAAAAAAACTCCTGTCTTCGGCTTGTGTTTCTTCCTCTTATAGAAGTCCTTTTGCTTGCTTCTTCTTCTTGCTGTGTTTCTTGTGTGAGTTATATAAACTTCACAGCTTCTTTCTTCTTCTCAAATGTGTTAGTTGTGTGAGTAGTAACTCAATAACCATTCCTAGCCCTTTGATCCTTTTTGTGTTACTTTTAAAGCCATATCCACCATTGATGTTGCTCGGGCTTGGTGAGATTGCCAACATTTGCAATATTAATAGTGAGTGGAAGTGGGTTCAGGTTGGTGGACTGATTCAGGTAAGGTTTGGGTAAAAGGAAAAGAGTGTATCATTTGAGTTTTAGAGGCTTTTAGGCCTTGCGGGAAAACTTCTTAGGAGATAGAAAACAGTTGCTACATGCAGGTTTAAATGTTTCACCAAATGCGGCAAAAGGACCCCTGGATTATCATTCTTTGTCACTTATTCTTAACCACCTTTCTATAGGTTAATAAAAGTTTTAAATTTACACAACTGGTCCTTGTGATTTTAATAGTAAAAGAAAAAAGAAAGTTTACCTTTATGCAGTTTGGTCCCATTTAGGTATTTAAAAAATAAAAGTTTGGTGGAATTGGCAAAAATATGTCCCTCTCTTTATTTTACCTATTTTTGTCTAATGAAAACACCTCTTTTTAAAATGACATATACAGTCCCAATGTTTTAAATAACAAATGGTTTTTGGGCCTTTTAATGGCTTTGGGTTGTAATTGGGCCGTTGGTTTTTGTATTGGCCCAATAGGATAGTGTTAAGGGCTTGTATTGGGCCCAATTGGTTAGTATGGCCCAATATGATCTCAGGCTCTGTTAATGGCATTTTAAGCCCAATAATGTTTTTGATGGGTTTTGTGGTACAATGGCTTAGATTGGCTGTACAAGGGCTATGAAAGGCCTTCAAAGTTCCTTCACAGTCTCGTCGAAAATGCACACAAATGGGCTGCTGTAATTGATTGAGGGCCCATTTGGTCTTCACAGTCTTCATAATAATACTATTTGGTCTATCCCTGCACCATACATATTGGGTTGAGATTGCATCCAATAGTATTCTTATTTACGGCACTGTGTTTTGACTGTTGATTAAAGTTTTGATTGACATTGACTTTCTGGTCTTTGGCTTTGATTTGGCTTTATCCATCACAGCTTTTCCATTCCGACCTGGTTTAGGTCAGTTTTTTTCTTTGTTGTTCTGTCATTTTGGGTGTGAATATCCTTTTCCTTCACAGAAACAAGTGAAAAAACAGACTAATCTTTGGCAGTTTTTGTTCTTTTCTGGTCATTTTAAGTCCTGTTTTTAATGAGAAGAGGTAATGTGTATTTAACACATGACCACTTACCTAAGTTGAAAATGTCAAGATCAACTTTGTTCATCCTTGTGAAATGAGTAAAGCAAAAAGAAGTTCATTCAAGACAAAATGCAATTCCTAGTTTCCAAATGAAGGCTAAAATTGCTTCACATGGACTTGTGTGGTCCCAATGCGCGTTGTGCAAGCATACATTGGAAGAAGGAATATGTCTAGGTGATTATTGATGACTATTTCAAGATACACCTGGACTCTTTTTCTACAGATCCAAGGATATAAATCACCAGAAGTTCTCAAATACATTCTCAAGATGATTCAACGTAATCTTCAAGCTCAAGTTTCAAAACTGGTACGACACTCGACAGAGGCAGGCGGAGTTCTGAACAAGAACACGACCATGCTTATTGTCAAAAAAAGGAATTAAAACATCTAGACCTTTCCATATCTCGAACTCCTGAACAAAATGCATTGTCGAAAAGACGAAACCGTACACTTGTAGAGGCCTTGCTCGAGACGATGCTTTCAGCTTCTAAGCTTCATTAATCATATTTTGGCTGAAGCAGTTGCAACGCATGCTATAATCTCAGAACATATCAATCATCATATCCACTCATGAGAAGATGCATAATCACATCTTAAATGACAGAAACCTTCATATAAAACATCTTTACATCTTGGTTGCATTTGTTACATAAACTATAGATGAGTGAAAATCAGTATAAGATGAAAGAAAAAGGGGATCCATGTGTCATGTGGGATATTCTACTCAGTCGAAGGATATCTTGTTTACAACAAAGAGAACACGCTTATATTTGAGTCTATTCAATATCAAGTTTGATAAATCAAAGACAATGATGTCTGACCACAAACAGTTTCAGACCTCCGCACCACAAACGACAAGAGATGTTTGTTGAAAATGTCTCTTCAGAGCCTCGATCCTCAGGACAAAAAGGCGTCAATAATTACAACTCTGACCCATGCCCCCAAGACAAAATTGTTTTCCTACAGCAGTAGAAGGCAGATTCGTCACAACAAGGGTTGGGATTTCTCTTCCCCAGTCCTTTACTTGAAGAATAAAACAATCCAACACACTATCCCCAGCTGAGGAAAAACAATAATGATCAATCACAGAATGCAATCATTTCAAGAAGCTAAATTTTATCATCCTTTTGTGACCCGGGGTTACAAGAAATTGGTGAGTCTTCCTCACACATTGATAATAGCCGATGTGCATTCATTTCAACCACAAAGTCATGATTACCGATGGACCAGAGATCATCCATTAAACAAGGTTCGTGGAATCCAACCATTCCAGTATTCATAAACAAGACGAAGCTTGGCCACAGATCCTGAAATGTATGTTTGGCGCTCACGGTAAGATTGTGATTAACCGAAGACCATTAAGGAGGCAATGGCTGATTCTGCATTGATCGAAGCAATGCAGGATGAACTTCATCAGTTCGACAACTAAAAATTCTGGGAACAAGTACGCCAAACATGTTGGGAAGATTATTATAAAGTCTAAATGGTTATGGGAAGAACAAGAAGGATGAAGATCACTGTAATTCACAACAAAGCACGACTTGTAGCTAAAGGTTATGCTCAAGAAAAGAGGGATTGAATTTGAAGAATCATTGCACCATTGCACGCATGGAAGACAGTTCGGCATTTTCATTGCCCTAACGCTAGCACACGAAGTCTTATTCCAATCTTATCAGATGGACGGAAAAACGGCATTTACTTAATGGTCCACTGATGGAGGAGGTTTATGTTGCTCCAGGTACAGAGAGTGTTCGTTGATCCAGATCATCCATAAAAATTCTACCTTCAGAGGAAAGCTTTGTATGTATATGAAAACAATCTCCAAGAGCCTGTATGATAAACTTCCAACTTCCATTTCCTAAAAGGCTTTACTAAAGGTACAATTGACCCAACTTTATTCAAGATAAAATACGGGGAGGATATTCTACTAGTGCAGATTTACGTTGATGACATAATTTTTGGGTCTACAAACCCTAAATATTTCAAAAAAGATTTGAAAATAAATGCACATTAGAGTTGAAATGTCCCCCTTAATGGGGAGATGAAGTTGTCTTTTATTAGTGACTACAGATCCACCATCCCCAAAAGGTATTTTATCCAATTTAGGGCCAAGTACGCTTAGAAATTCTGAAAAAGCAGAATATGGGACAATTGTCACTCCATTGGTACACCATGTGGCTACTAATGACCCAAACAAGATGTAGATTTGAGTGGAGAACCCGTAGACCAAACGGATTATCGAAGTAAGAACGTCACTCATGTACTAGACATCTTTTAGACAGACTTAGTACAAGCATGTATGCAATTGTGCACTTTATCAAGCACGACCAACACAAAAGCACCTCAAGGAGTTTAAAAGTTAATCTTTAAAAATACTAAAGTCCATTAACATGGACTCTGGTAACCAAAGGATACTGGCTTAGAACCTAACATCATTTTCAGACGCTGATCATGGCCAGATGACTTTGATACTCGGAAAAGCACTTCTGGAGGATTCAGTTTGATGTATACGCAAGTAGTTTGACGTCAAAGAAACAAAACTGCACTGCAATGTCTTCAGCAGAGGCAGTAAGTACATTCTATATCTGGCAAGTTGTCTCAAGTAAATGTGGGATGAAGGACCGCAGCTTTCAAGATTATGCATCAACTACAACAAAATACCGATGTACTGCGACTCTCAGTCAGACATGCAAATCAGTCAAACCCCGTACAACATTCGTCAAACAAAGCCACATCCATACTCGGTATCTACTTCATAAAGAACAGGATGAATAATGTATAGATTGAATATATTTTTGTCAAAACGAATACCAATTAGCTGACATGTTTACGAAAGGGCCCTACCTGAGGACGGTTTAAGTTATCTTGTCAGGAAAGGAATGGTACATGAGATGTTTGACTCAGCGGAACTGAGGTTCTGACAAATGTGAGACTGCTTGATATCATCCTCAAACATCACCAAGTACATATTATTAGAGAAAAGCAAAATACAAGAAATATAAAACTTCAAAAAGAAAAAATAAAACAGAAAAAACAAAAATATCCAAAAAGATTCTTCTCGTACATTTTCTCTTGGCATCGAGTAACATTTTACTGCTTATAAATGTTCGAGATTAACATTGACAGGGGGGTGGTGTAGAATGAAGTTCGAGCGAGAGTATGCAAATAGTTCCAAACATGTCATTTCTAATTTTCTAGATGGCTTATGTGCAAATGTCAGTACATAACCCGACTCAAAATAAAGGAGGGTTTTTTATAACATATTCCTCACAACGAGAACACTAACGTTTCTCGGGTCCTAGAGCTATCACAAGACATTCAATGTATTTTAGCACAGAAAAGGAAAGTGGTAACTGATTCATTGCGCTTACCCTTTACTTGTTATAATGAAGTCCTCTAACCATCTGTTTTTCAAAAAAATTGACACAATTTTCAAGAATTTCTCGATGACAATTCTTGAATCTTCAAATTGTGTGTTTGTAACTCTCCATCCCTCAAAAATGTTTTCAAAAGAACAACAATTTTCAATTGGTCCTATTTTTTGAGGGGGAGTTTTTCGAAAAACAAAGTTTAATGTTCTGGATACATCATCCAATGACCATTTCTTATTAATTCAAAACATTTATCAAAGATCCTAAACCAACATTGCGATAATATTTTCTCCCATGTATGACGGGGTGTTATGGGGTGGGATTTAAGCATAATTTTCAAGATATATTTTTAATCACAATGATATTTCAAAAACTATAGTGTTAATATCATTAAAAAATAAGTGGAGAAAATGTAATTAAAATAAGAACTGATTCGACTCAATGTGTCGAACCGTAAGAAAAGTTTTAAGGTTCAATCTAGTACCCAACAACAATCTTAATTTCATGACGAATCAAAAAGTCAATAAGGTTTATAGTGATTAGTAATACAATACCTAGCAGAGTCCAACCAAGAACCTTAGAAACTAGCCCAATGGTGATACTCCAAAGTTAAAAATAGCAGTCCTTAGTATGATTGGAGATGAATGTATATGGGAATAATGCTGACTAAGATTGAGTTAACACAGGAACAATCACAACAAGGTGTTTGTATGACGACATGTAAGCATTTGAAGGCGATGAATGAATGAACAAGAAATGTTTCGATAAGGTCTAAAGAAAGAAGCCCTCCACACAACTTAAGGCGGAAACCGGGTCAATACATATGCTGTCAGAATCACAAGTTGATTGCTGACATTGAAGACGACATCATGGACCCAGTGATGCAATGCACAACCACTGTCCTATCCATTTCGTGTTTCTCTCAACAGAAACGTGAACTCATTTGTCAAGGGAGATACACACGGTTTCTAATGATATCTCAATCGAGATCGATAAATATTAGAATAAGGTGTGCAATATGCTCCGACCTCCGAGTACTAAAACCAAAGAGCACTAACGAGTCTAGAAGCCAAGAGATCAATAAAAATCTCGTTATAACATCATTCCATTTCATAACACTTGTTGAACAACAGCAAGTTTCACAATTGTTATCGAAGAGTCCAACCGCAATATCATTGTGATATGTAGCCAGAACATGCGAGTGATACTAATGTATCACAAGAAGATGGAAATACCTGCTTGATCAGCAATCAAACAAGCTTCTTGGTAGGTGACTTCGAGAATCTATAAGAATCAAACTTGTGACAACTGTATATACGATTTGGTCCAGTAAATGAATTGACGGGTTGATGATTTGATAAAAACATGACACTCTCGATGTGTTTACAAAAAACACTTAAACGAGTGACACGTCGATTGATTTTCAAATCAATTTCTCATTTATCACTAACGAAACTCTGGCAGGTCAAACGGTGGGTATCGGAGCAACCTGAATCCCGATTCAAATTCTTAATCTACGAAGTAATGACTAACAAGAAAGCTCAATATTTAAAGACAGAAGACTTCTGCAAACTCTGATTTGAAGCTTCAAGATAATGCAAATATAATTGAGCAAGATGGATCAAAGACATAATATCGCAGATGGCAAAGACGATAAAGAACAATGAACAACGGCTCAAAGTCAAGATCCGCAAAGCATAAGGTGAACAAGCTTACAACAAACGATACGTAAGACAAAGAGCCAAGGAACACTCGAGCTATAAAACGGGACAAAAAAGACAATCTCACCTGATCCTCATGAAGGAGTGTCCATCAAGAACTCACTTCGAGGGAGATTGTTTAGCACAATTTTATTAATATAAAAAAGAAGCTCGTTCCCGTGTTCAAGACCTCACTTCGTAGAAGATTGTTATCCTCAAATTATTGAGTCCCGAACAAGGAAGTTCGGTCACTTCTATGACGGAGCTTCGGCCTTTAATAGTTAATTTGTAATAGGATAATAATCGGTAATCGGGCTCGATAGTTTAATCTAATATTGTATATGTTTTGGGTTTAATCCCAAGCAAAACCCGAGCCCGGGTCCTAGTTAAATATCTCGCGCGTCACTTTTAAGTGTCGGGGTATATAAGGAACTTTTCCACTTGGAAAAGTTAGTTGTTCAAAATATCTAAAATATCTTTTCTCTTTTCTCTCTCAATTCTCTCTCTAGTTTCTCTCTCTAAACAACTCATCTTTCTTTCTCCTTTCTAGTTCGATTTCGTGATCGGTTGTATGAAGTGAAGTGTTAACGGGATCCTACAGAAATACCAGTTATCGAGCCCCAATTGCTAATCAAATTCGACCTCCCGATTTTCCTCCCATTCAACAAAACCAAGGAAATAACCAAAACGTTGTACAACAAAACCGGGAAATCAATTATAAAACAAGCTACTCACCCTACCAACCCCCGGTTAACCAAAGCCAAATTTATTGACTTCCGATTAATCAACCCCTGGTTCACCAAGCTCAACCTTACCAAGCTCCAGCTCCGCAAACACAAGGTGTGACTAAGAACGATTTTGAAAGCTATGTCAAAGCTAATGATGCAGTGATGAGGAACATGCAAGACCAAAACCAAAATTTGTAAAATCAAATGACCATTTAACGGACATGCTTTCCAAGTTTGTGAATTCCAATACCGCTTCTACTTCCGTTCAGTGGACACACCATTTAATACCATTACTAACCCGAAGTAGATAAAACAGGGTATTACCACCCGAAGCGGTGTTGCTTATCAAGGACCCACGATTCCTACTACTTCTTCACCTCCTAAAGTAGTGGAACGTGAAACCGAGGTGACAAAGGACACGGTACCTCCTACTAATAACAAAAAAGTACAAAAGACTCCAACCTCCGGTTCCACAGAGATTTAAACTCAAAGACCAAATTTTGAGCCCGTTAGTGCTCCGATGCCTAACTCGAAACCGTCAATTCCATATCCTTCAAGACGTAATGATGAAAAGCGCAGTGAAAAAGCTAACGACCAAGTTGAGAAATTATACAAAATCTTTCAAGATATGAGTTTCGAAATTAGTTTAGCGATGCTTTGATTCTTATGCCAAAATTTCCACAACTCTTAAAGCTAATTGGAAAACAAAGAAAAATTAAAGTTGAAATGGCTATAACTCCTAGAATGAGCAAGTTGTTCGGCGGTAGCCTAAAACTAGTTACCCCTGAAGAAAACTTAGGAGACCCCGGCAAATTTCTCATACCATGTGATTTTCCCGGAATGGAATGAGTGCTTAGCCTTTGGCCTATCTTGGCGCAAGCATAAATCTCATGCCATATCCAGTGTTGGACAAAGCTTTCTGTCTTTCGGAACTAATCTTAACTTTGTATGACTCTTAAACTGGCAGACCGTTCGATTACCAACCGAATCGGTATCGCCGGAAGAAGTCTACCTAAAAGTAGAAAAGGTTCAAATTCCCTGCCGACTTTGAAGTCCGTAGACTTTGAAGCCGATGCCCCGAGTTCACCTAATTCTTTCGGAGATCCATCTTGAAGACGGAACGTGCTTTGATTGAAGTATACGAAGGTGAATTAACTCTTCGTGTTTGGAAAAAGAAGCCGTAACATTCATCGATTACCAAACTTCGAATACTCCTCAAATTTACGATGATATACGGCAAACCCGAATCGACGTCATGAAATGGCTTGTGAGGAGTATTCTACAAAAGGTTCTCGTTTCTGCGATGTGATGGCAAGTGGTAATCCCACTCCTTATTAAGACCACGATCGTATCTACATCTTCCTCCGACTCTCACTCCCTCGGGGATAGTGATTTTACTATCTTGAGGAAGTCGGATGCTTTCCTTGCTCTTGAAGATGATCTAACTTCACCAGAAGTTGATGACTCTTACTATGACCCGGAAGGGGATATTCTTCTTCTTAAATTATTTCTCAATGATGATCCATCACTCCCTCCCAACCAAGAAAATTATTTGCCTGAAATTCGAAAAGAACTTAAAGTTTGTGAAGCTTAAAATGATAAATCTTCAATTAATGAACCTCCCAAAGACAACACAAAGACCTTACCTCATCAGTCTCGAATACGCATTTTGGAAGGTGACAAAAAGTTGCCAGTCATAATGCTAAAACTTAAGATTTCCGTAGGAAAAACCGCTACATAAAGGTTTTGAAGTCATACAATCGAGCCATCGCTTAGGAAACTCTCCGACATCAAGGGTATAACTCGAAAATTTTGTAGCTCACAAGATTCGTTATGGAGAGGACAACAAGACTGGCTGTTCAACACCAAAGACGGGTGAATCCAAAGATCCATGATGTCATCAAAAAGGAGGTTGAAAACTTCTTGATGCCGGATTAATTTACCCGATCTCGGATAGTCCTTGGGTAAGCCCCGTACATTGCGTACCGAAAAAGGGTGGTTTTACCGTTGTTGAAAATGATGAAAATGAATTGATCCTGACTCGATTGGTTACGGGATGGCGTGTATGCATTGACTACTAAAAGTTAAATGAAGCCACTCGTAAAGACCATTTTCCACATCGTTTATGATCAATGCATGAAGATAGCGGGTAAATAAGTACTATTTTTTTCTTGATGGTTTCTCAGGTTACTTTCAAATTCCCATAGATCCTCATGATCAAGAAAAGAAAACATTCATGTGTCCTTACAGAACGTTCGCCTACCGTCGCATGCCTTTTGGCTTATGCAATGCACCGGGCACGTTTCCAAAGGTGTATGATGTCTATCTTTCCCATGATATGATTCAAAACAACGATGGGAAGTCCTTCATGTGATGACTTTTTGGTCTTTGGAATTCATTCAAAAATTGCCTCTCTCGTGTAGACAAGATGCTTCAAAGGTGCGAAGACACCAATCTTTGTTTTAATTGGGAAAAAAATCATTTTATGGTAAAGGAAGGCATTGTCCTTGGCCATAAGATTTCCAAAAAAGGGATTGAGGTTGATAAAGCCAAAATTGAAGTGATTGCTAAGTTACCTTATCCCACCACCGTTAAGGGTGTTCGGAGTTTTCTCAGTCATGCCGGTTTCTACCGACGATTCATTAAGGATTTTTCCAAAATTTCCCGCCGATTTGAAAAACCACTCCCCCCCCCCCCCACCCCCCCCCCCAAAAAATCCCTTCTTGAGGAAAGAACACTTCCGTCATTTTTTCTGATGATCGTATTCAAGCTTTTCAAACATTAAAGAAAAAACTAACTGAAGTTCCAATCTTGATTGCTCCAGACTGGGACTTACCCTTTGAGCTTATGTGTGATGCAAGCGACTTTGCCATAGGTGCAATCTTGGGGCAACGTCATGAAAAACACTTTAGGCCTATACACTATGCTAGTAAAACAATGAATGAGGCGGAATCACATACATACTAAACGATAGAGAAAAACTTCTCTAGCCGTGGTGTATGCCTTTGAAAAATTTCAATCTTACCTCATCTTGAACAAAAGCATAGTGTATACGGATCACTCTGCCCTAAAATATCTCTTTGCTAAAAACGATTCCAAGGCGAGATTGCTCTGGTGGGTTCTCCTCCTTCAAGAGTTTGATTTCAACGTAATTGACATAAAAGGAGCCGAGAATCTCGCGGCCGATCATCTTTCTCGATTAGAAAATCCATATGAAAATGTGCTCGACCCAAAAGAGGTGAATGAAAAGTTTCCTCTCGAGACACTTAATATGGTGACTTCTCGTAGTAACTCCAGTACCCCGTGGTTTGCCGATTATGCAAATTACCACGCGGGGAACTTCATTGTTAAAGGGATGTCGTCCCAGCATAAAAACAAATTTTTAAAGGATGTTAAACATTACTTTTGGGATGACTCCTATTTGTTCAAAATATGTGCGGATCAAATGATTTGGCGGTGTGTTGCAGGCCAAGAAGCTGTTGACATCCTCATAGCTTGCCATAGTGGACCCACCGGGGGACATTACGGTGCCAACTACACTGCCAAAAAGGTTTTTGACTCTGGATTTTATTGGCCCACGATTTACAAAGATGCCCATGACTTGGTCATCTGATGTGACACTTGTCAGCGTCAGGAAAAATTTCACAAAGGGATGAGATGCCTTAAAATTCCATCCAAGTTTGTGAAATCTTTGACGTTTGGGGCATTGATTTCATGGGGCCATTCCCGTCTTCACGAGGGAACAAATATATACTCGTGGCGGTCGACTACTTGTCAAAATGGGTTGAAGCGAAAGCGCTCCCCACCAACGACGCTCGAGTTGTTTGCAAGTTTCTTAAATCTCTCTTCGCTAGATTCGGTGCCCCTCGTGCTATCATAAGTGATCGCGGAACCTATTTTTGCAATGACCAGTTTGCAAAAGTCATGCTTAAATACGGAGTCACTCATCGTCTCTCCACCGCGTATCACCCACAAACAAGTGGGCAAGTTGAGGTATCCAATCGTGGCTTGAAACGAATTCTTGAAAGGACAATGGGCGAGAACCGTGCCTCTTGGTCAGACAAATTAGATGACGCTCTCTGGGCCTTCTGTACAGCGTACAAAACACCCATCAGGTGTACTCCTTACAAGCTCGTATATGGAAAGGCATGTCATCTACCAATTGAGCTCGAGCACAAAGCCTACTAGGCCTTAAAGCATGCTAACTTTGACCTCGAGACCGCGGGTGATCACTGCAACGTTCAACTCAATGAACTAAATGAACTTCGTGATCATACCTATGAGAATTCTTTGATTTACAAGGAGAAAACTAAGAGGATCCATGACGCCAAGATCAAAAACCGCGTTTTCAACGTCGGTGATCAAGTCCTCCTCTTTAACTCTAGATTAAAGATGTTCTCGGGTAAGTTGAAATCCCGTTGGTCTGGACCATTCACCATTGCCCATGTTTTTCCATATGGCACTGTTGAGTTATATAAAAACTCCGGGCCAAACTTTAAGGTGAATGGTCATCGAATTAAGCACTACTTTGGAGGGGACGTACCAAAATTGGTTATCCCGGATCTCCAAACCTTCCCCAAGGACAAATGAATACGGGGATTGGGTCAAGCTTAGTGACCCTAAACAAGCGCTTCGTGGGAGGCACCCCATGCTTATCCGTAGTTATGTTATGTAGTAATGAATAAGTGTTTTTATTGTGAGGAGGCTCGCCTCTTTCCTTTTCCGTGTTTTGTTCTCGGATTTTTGAAGCCTCTCGTGCTCGCGGTTTTGTCCTTCGACCACAAGAGCTTCAAATCCTCAGCTTCATTTTGGGAAATCTAATATCCTAATCTTATCGACTAACGTTTATCTTTAGCATAATTCATAAACGGCTTAGGATTTACGTAGAGACCCTTCTTAAAACATTGAGGACAATGTTTAATTCTAGTATGGGGGGGATCTTCGATTTGATTGTGCATGCAGCTGTTGTTTTCACGTAATCCCGTTTTTACCACCAAAATTTCAAAAAAATGAAAAAATTTAAAAATTTTCAAAAATAAAATAAGTGTCTTGTCACAATTTTGACTTTCCTGCTGGGTAGAATAAGAGTAAATTTTGACTCGATCGAGCGTGTTGAGCTCTAGCTTGTTCCTTAACTTTTAGACTAAGCGTTCGCGAGTCCTCGCGAAGAACGAAAAATGATAGAGTTAAGTATGAGTTGGATGCTAAACAAGGATTATTTGGAAATCTTAAGAGCTCATGTGTGTAATTTGTCGCTTTTTCTCCCATAAGCTCTTAACCTGATTAATATACGTGCTACTTTTGGAGATTAAACTTAAATCAATAATTTTTATGTAGTATATAGCAAAAACTTTAGCCTTAGTTCAGATTTATACTTGAATTTTTCAAAAAAAAACGTCTTCCCTATATCATATATATATTTAAAAAAATGATGTTGAAAAATGAAAAAATATAATAAATATAAACTGTGGGCTGATAAAAGTTTGCTGCATCTTGCCGGCTCACAACCGATGTTGCAGCCTTCTAAAAAGTCGAGGGTTACAATTGCATAAGTGTTTAATATTTAAGTGTGAATTAATAAATAGATCTCTTTTTGTTAAATTCAAATATGCTTTTGAACTTTGGCTATTCTATTTTATAAGCTATGTATACAGGAAACCTGAGAGTTTTTGAAACCTAAGGTCCGTGAGTCCCGATACTAGTCTCTGTGGGGTGTCAAAAGCCTGGTCACTTAACCGCAAGGTTGGGATGTGCCGAGACGAAAGTCGCTACATGGGATGATCTCGCCTTCAAACTCATTATTCTCGGGTGAAACGTGAAACATGGAGTATTGCAAAACATTGATCCAAAGTTGAAATTCAAAATAGCACATACACTTAAGATATAATAATTGTCGGGAGTGAAAAGTTCACAAGTTGCAAATATGAGTAGTGTTAGCATCTTAACTGATATTGAACTGTGATTTCGTTTTAAGCTTAGTTTGGAGCAAGTGAAAAGTCGAGGAAGATGAATTTATCCTTTTGGGGGCATTCTCGGATCGAAATGCATCTTGTTCTATTATCCCTAAAAGTTATAAAATAACGAAAGTCAAACGTTCTAGTTAGTTGCTTAATATGGAAAGTACAAACAAAAAAAAGAGAAAAAATGAAAAATACAAAAATATGTGTAGGAATAAGTGTATATATTTAAAAATGGTAAAAAAACGGGGCTTTTCGAAGCTATTTGATTCTTTATTTCCCCTTGACGAACACTTAGCTACTTTTCAAGGTTATTAGTCGAGGGGGATTGAGATTCTTGGTTTTCTAAGTGTTTACTTATAGCATTGCGTGAGGACACGGTAATACCTTAGTATGGGGGATTTTTGGTATGTGTTTAATTACACATACCTTTTACCTAATAAATTAACCCTAAACGACCAAAAACGCACATGAAATGCCATAAATATGCTTGTTTTTGTGTTTGTACTGTGCAGGTACCGGATATTCACTAAAGGACAAAAACAAAGCTAAACCGGACAAAACCGAGCACGGGATGGAAAAGCATGGAAAAGCCAAAGTCAAATCGAAGCCAAAAAGTCAAACAGTCAAAGTCAAAGTCAACTCCGCAAAGTCAATAGTCAAAACCGGAGCCGACACCGAAGAATACTTAATGGGCAAACCCGAACCCATCTAATGGTCTGGGTAAACCCATTAGTATATTACTTGAAGACTTAAGGCCCATTTATATTACAAAAGCCCAAAACCCTTTCTAAAGCCCAAATGAAGTTGGAGGGCCATTTCTGCCTAAATTCAAACTAGCTGCTTATAAAAGAGAAGTGAAGACAGAAGATAAAAAAAACGAGGAGTAGGATAGATAGTAGCTTTTAAGATTTTAGCTTAATTTTTAGATTATGTAATTTTACTTTCAGTTATTTTCCTTTAAAAAGTAATGTAATAAGCTTCTTTTAGTTAATGCAATTCAGTTTAAATTCTGTCAAAAGTTCTCTTGTTTTAAGCTCTCATTTTCCTTTAAAAGTGTTAAGCTAAAGTTAATAAGCTCTCATTTAGTTCTTTCAGTCTTTAAGCTGAAAATTGAGTTAAATCAGCCTAATTCCTACTTAAATTCTAAAAACCAACTTAAGTTACATACCTTTGCTTATGGCTTTTGAGATTGTTGGAAGTTTGACCTAACATGGAAGGGTCAAAGATGAACTTATACCCTAGCTTATTTATAATCTAGGGAGCTTGTAGAATAGCTCTAAGAGCCTTATTAGCTTCTGTTTAGCTGAAGCAAAGGTAAGTTTTCATTTAAATTCTAAGGTTCTTTAATTCTTAGTTCAATAATTGCTTAATAGTTAAATTTGCTTATTTGCTTAATATGTTTTCTTATTAGTGCTTAATTGCTTCAATTCCAGCTTAATAAACTTGTTCAATCTTTTGCATTTAGTTAATTTAGTATAGGATTTATTATAGCTCATTTCTGTCTAAAATCTCAAAAAAAAAAAACCAAAAAAAAGAGTAGCATTAGTATAAATCTTAGATTTTTGCTTAATCAGTTGTTTAATCATGTCAATTAAGCCTGTTAGAAGCTACTTATTATCTGGTAATAATGTCTTACCAACTAGATTTCTAATTCCAATACTAATTTTTAAATCTGTCATTTCATAAGTAGTGTTTGGCATAAGGAGTTTTGACCCCTAAAAGTCAAATTAACTTGAGCAATCTACTTTAGTAAGTTTCATTTTCACTTTAGATCTGTAGTAAATGAGTTTTCAAGAGTTAGTTTTCAGTTTTCAAAACTTTTAGGCAAATTCTATTTGATTCTACACCAGGGTACTTGTTTCAGTTTTATTTGATTGCTAGGTTTTGATTCAAGCTTACATGGTTTGCTTTGTGAATTTATTTGGTTCATATATACTTAATAGAGTGTGTTTAATGCAGCTGCAACCTCAAGGGTGCCTGCATCTTTATCTTTGCTTGTGTGCCATTTGCATCAGCAGTGGAAACCTTCCACTGCTGTCACTTTTAGCTCTCAATTTAAGTTAGCAAATTAAGTAGTTAGAAGCTAGGATTTAGCTATAGTTTAGTCTTCATATAGCTTAGTTTAAATCAGCACTTGTTTTCCATTTTAGCTTATTTAGTTAGCTTAAAATTACTTTTAAAAGTCATTAAAACAGCCAAAAAGCCAAAAATAGTACTTGCTGCATTTTAGCTTTTAAATTTATGTTTTCTAGCTTATAGATCAGGTTTTTAAGGTTTGGTTAGGTAGCTTATAAGTAGTAGAATTAGTTTTCAAAAGTTGAGTTTATAAGACAGTTAATTGAGCTTTTTGGCTTATCATAATTTTGTGCTTTTTAAATCATTCCCTAAGTTCAGCACTTTTATCTTCAAATTTAGTTGTTTTCTAGTATTCCTAGCACTTATCTCTTTTCATAATAAGTTCAAGCTCATTATAAGCTATTCTATTCACTTTTCCTTTTTAACTTTAAGCTTAAATTGAGCTTTTTACAAGCTTATTAGTAAAATCAAGGCAAAAAGCCACTTTCTGTTTTCAGCTTATACATAAGCTCTTTTTGAGCTTATCTTTGGGTTTCAGCCCTAGTAACTTTTATTAAAGTTGCTCTCCCCAACTTATTCTACAACTTATCTTTTTTAAGTTTTTCATGAAAAGCACTTTTTAAATCTTCATCTTATTTTTGGGCGTATAAGGACTATTGGTGAAAACGGGGTTAGTTTCAGGGGCTGTTTTTGTAATTTTCAAGTTTCTAGGTTAGTCCCTCCGTTAGTTAGTTAGCTTTCCTGTTAGTCCTTTTAATATTTGCATAGTTAGTCCTTAGTTAGTTTTTAATTAGTTTAAATTAGTAATTAGGGTTTAGTTTTAATTAGTTTAATTAAGGTTTAATAAAAAAGTAAAATTTGGGGCTTTTATTTTTATAAAATTTCTGCACTTTTTCTTTATCTAGTTTAATTTTTATAAAATTTTTAGGATTATATTTTTAATATTTTTAATATTTTTTTTAAATTAGTTTAAATCTTAGAAAAATCATAACTTTAAATCTTAAAAGCCAAAAATAGTAATTCTTTTTTCTAAAATTTACTTTTTACTTAATTTATCTAGGAAAAATAAAAGTTCTTTCGTAGGGTCGTTTTTGTAAAAATTTAATTTTTAAAGAACGGGATTCGATCCCGTTCCCGTTTTCTCGCGTTTTTAATTCAAATCACCTCCGTTTTCAGTCTAGTTTCTTTTAAACTTCCTTTTTAGTCACTATTAGCTTATTTAAAGTAAAAAATTCACTTTAGGATTATAATTTATTAAATTAGGTTTTTAGTCGCGTTCGTTTTAAAACGTTCGTTTTCGTTTTTGCGTTTTATCTTCAATTGCCTTTGATTGCATGTTCTCGTAGACTTAGGTTTTCCTTTTAAGCCTTTAATTATGTTTCCCTTCTAGAATTTTAAGTTATTTTATAAGCCTTTGTAGCTTTTCAGTAGTTTTATGTTTGATTTCCTTTTTTGGGGGGGCCTAATTTATGTTTTTCCCGTAGTTTTTTTAGTTTTCTTGTTTCCTTTGCTTGTTTCCCCGTAGTTTTAGAATACTAATTAAATCTTTGATTATCAAGCATCCAATTGTCAAACCATTAATGTAACCGTCAATTTCACACCTCGTCGGGAAGAAAATGACCCGGGTCCGGTTCTAAACTTTGTGGATAACGAAGTGAGAGACCGATACTTCCAGTAATACTATACTATAATATTTGATACTTTGACCCTTGAAAAAGGCCATTGTCAGAAACATTGCTTATTTTTAAAACTGGACACAAGTACTATACGTGAGAAATTCCCTGTTTACGTGTTGCCTAAGTAGCGTTTAGACCACTATTGCCCGAATTATCATGAACTGTTAATTTCTTGACCGGAGGACCGGTTAAGGGAGCGCGAGTGAATAAATAGATCTATTGGACTATTTATCCCTATCCGGGTAAGAAGCAATTACTAGTTCGAGATTTCCAAGGACTAACGGATATATGTCATGTTGAAACTAGTTAGGTGGTCTTTGGTCGGACACCTGTAGGGCAAGCCTTTTATAACACTTTACATGCTATCTTTCAGTATTAGCTTCGGTGTCATGAGCTTAGTGCAATGTAAATGCCTCTTTATGTGAAGTTGTATCTCCTATAACTATCACGTACGTTTTGATAATCTTGTGGTCTACAATATTTACATTTGAACAAAACCTATGAATTCACCAACTTTATGTTGACGTTTTAAGCATGTTTTTCTCAGGTGCTTAGCATGGATGTCGTTGCTTGATCTATATGAAGTCTAATTGCCCGAACCAGTTTTCCAGATTTCATCTATGTTATCTTAAATACCGTTGTTGAACTTATTTAAGCTTTTGCATTTTTAACTTTCATTCAGAACGCAGTCTTCACATCCATTTGGTATACGAACCATGTTCATAAGAGCATCAAAAACGTCTGAGAAAATATCCTTATAGCCTCTTAATCTCGCAACCAGAGCACAAGACTCTTCAAAATCGATTCCCACCTCTTGACGGTAACCTCGTGTACTATTCGAGCTTTGTTCCTTCAAAATTCCTCCCAGTTGTCTAGTTTTACTTTGTAGATCAACTTTTTAAGTTAATCACCATACACTTTGTCTGTCGGGGTACGAGCTCCTCATACTTCACGTTTTGAGGGTTCGAACTCATTAGTTCTTCTATCCATTGCTTCAATTAACTTGGCTTGAGTCAAAGCATCTTTTTACGTCTTGGGTTCAACGACATTAGGAAAGCATCGTAGTAACAGAAAAGAGCGTTGTCATGTAATTGCAGCCCGAGTGGAAACTGGTCTTTGAATTCACGATTCTGTTTTCAAGTGGATGATCCATAGTCTATTTGCTATTGTGTTTAGAAATTTAGTGATCAGGGTGCACAATTGTATGAATAGAATCCGATGATGAAGATTTATCAGAAGAGACTTCTGGAATTAGAACACCGAAGTACGGATCATTACCTATATGTGTAACTTCAATATCATGATTATCTTCTTCAACATCGTTCAGAATGACAGGAGGTTCGGTTTCGGGTGTTGTTTAAGAATTACTTGGAGATGGTGCATCTTGGTCAACTGTAGTTGATGAAGGTGAACCGATTGAGTCAGCAAGAACTGGAGCAATTACTTCATTAATTGGAGCAACAACTTTAGGAGCTGGATGATCAACACTAGGTGAAGGATTGAGAAATTCATCGAATAACGGTTGAAACAGCATATCCTAGTCAGTTCGCGAAGGCGGTACAAACGGTGTTGAAGGATGAGGGTTTGGCACGAGTCCTGAACTGATTGTTGCAGGGAGTTCGATTTCATGAAGTGCGAGCGGGTCCCTAAACTATGTGTTCAGAAGCTTGCAGTCAGCTATCAAAGTCAAACTTGAATTGTTTCAAATTATTCGTCTGGTACGTCTGTTTGTAAATCCGGAATGTTCTTCGTGGGTGCATAAGCCAATGAAAATTCCTTTACCGGCTTCGTTGTAACTTGCCCAAGTTTCATATCATTCGTTTGGGTAGCAGAGTGCACCAAACACTTTAAGATACGATGGTCAGTGAGGTTTGTGATGTTTTGTATAAGCTTTCGTACGGTGTTTTACCGTGTCGAAGGCGTATCATGGAACGATTTTTGGTATAACAGGCTGTAGCAACCACTTCGGCCCATAAAAATAAAGGAGCTTTTGCATAAATTAACATAGTGCGGGCTGCTTCAATTAGCGTATGATTTTGTCTTTCAACAACACCGTTTTGCTGTGGAGAGCGGGCAACAGATGTTTCATGAGAGATGCCAACTTTCTTATAATATTCACGCAATGTCTGATTAACAAACTCAGTTCATTCATCTGTTTGATGCGTGGACGATTGATTTAAGTACGTTACTGGATCATTTTCATAAAATTGATAATAAAAGCTAGAGCTTCATCTTTTGATCGCAATCATTTTACCCATATAAATCGAGAGTAATCGTCGACAATAACAAGGATGTACTTCTTTCCATTGACACTCGCGACACGCATTGGTCCACACAGCTCTATGTGAAACAGATAGAGTTTTTCTTGATTGGTATCCTCAGATTTGGGTTTGTGGGCTTTTTTCGTGCTCTTGCCTAATGCACATGTAGAACACAAATGGTCCTTTTCAAACTTGAGCTTAGGGAGACCTCGAACAAGACCATGTCTGGCAAGATAATTAATCGCTTCCGAAGTTCAATATGAGAGAGACGACGAGCCTAACAAAAGACTTGGTTTTAGAGAAGAGGCCTTTGACAAGAGACAGATAGAAGAGGATGCCTCATTCATCCCCAAGCGAGAGTGTATAAAGACTGTTTCCCTTCGAGATCCAGTAAGAATAAATAAACATTCTAGATTACGAATGTAGCATGTGTCGTTGACGAAACGCAACTTCGAGGTTGGAAACACAAAATTGTACCTACAGAGAATAGATTATGCCCAAAGTCCCTTAACGTAATAACCCTTGAAATTGTAAATTCCCAATCTGATAAGTCTCATAACCCATATTCTTTGCTACTGATCATTACCGAATTTGACTGTACCCTATGACCTTATTGACAAAATTGGTTGGAGCTGAGAGCGATCTCCGGCATATGCTTGGAGCAAGCCAGAGTCTAAAATACCAGAGGACAA
Organism: Tanacetum coccineum; assembly: GCA_026074375.1. Classification (NCBI taxonomy): domain Eukaryota; kingdom Viridiplantae; phylum Streptophyta; class Magnoliopsida; order Asterales; family Asteraceae; genus Tanacetum; species Tanacetum coccineum. The sequence continues at coordinate 26,602 of BQNB010022504.1, read as the reverse complement.
TTTGGAGGACAGCATTCATAAGAGGAGGAAGTTGGAAACATTAGAAACTATGGATCCTCGGGATTGACTGGGTTTCGAATTGTTAGCAGTTACAGATTTAATAACCTTATAATTGTTAACAAGAACACTAGTTTTAGACTTCCTAGGTTTCCTTGAGTAAACCAATGTGACGACAGGTTTAGGTGTTTTATTATCTAGAGCAGGTGATGATTCTCAGGGGCGCTTCCGTCGGTGTGTAATCCTAGTTAAAAAGGCACGCATTTCTACTATAGTAAAGGTCGACCGTAAGGTCTCCAGATATATCCATATGGTAAACACTTTCCTGTTGGTTTCTAAACTTTTCTCTTTGAATTATGTCTTAACAGATCTAGATTTAGCACGAGCATTCACATATGATAAAATCAAGAACACACAATCATGATTATCGAAAAGATGCAACCATTAACATTAAATTATATAGTTATAATTCGCATTAAGCTTGGAATGGTTGCATATGAGCAGATCCTATTAGGTTTGCAACAAAACACTACTCTTTATTTTTTCAAATCGATTTAACTTTCTAGGGTGAGCTTTCTACTTTATTCTTTAGAATTTTACTTTATGTTTGCTGAATCTTATCTTTCTTTGTATTGCCTGAAGGCTGTGATCCGCTAGCGCTAGTAGACTGTTTTACTCCTGTAGAAGACAACATAGGTTTGTTAGAAGCTAGGTTTGAGGTATGGGCTGTTTTTGTGTTTCTTGAGGATGTGACGAGCTCAGTGAATCTAACTCTTTTGACTTTGTTCATCGGGGTCACAACCACTAATTGTTCTCCAGAACTGTTGATACTAGGACATGTTTTACTGATTTTAGAAAGCATCTCCTGAATTAGTTTAATATACTTATAGGCAGATTCTAAGAGTGTATCTAAGGGATAATTAGCTTTAATATGATCGACTAGATCCCTAAGAACAGGAAGTTCTTTTGGAACCTTAACATTGGTGTGTATAATAGAAAGTGTGGGTTCTGAAGAATTCACAGAATTCTGAGACCAAAAGGCTTGTTCAGCAGATAATTCAGTTTCGGCAAAATTAGGCGCACGTTGTTTTTGTGCAAAATTTTAGTTCATCTTGCGAGTAGTGTAACTTGGTCATGCCAATAGCTTTTCTATATTTTCAGGACCCAATGATTAAGTACTTCGAGTCTACTTTCCAATGAACTAGTCCTCGTCGATTTTTAGAATGTGAAAGTGAGTCAAACCCTTTGTACAAGATTAAGTGTCAAAACTGTGTTTGCTGTCCAGAAATTCGATTGTAAAGATGCTGTGTGCAGGCGGGTCAAAACTTATTATTTTTGGACGAAATTTAAACTAGAGGTTGTCCATAATATGTGTGACCTACTGAATTTTTTTAAGATTTTTATAAAATGTTTTGAGGGGTCTGCTGTAGCCAAACTTTTGCAAAGCCTAGCAGACCCTGTTTTAGAACAAGTGTCATTATAAGATTACTTAGGCTGTGGTTTATGGGTGAACAGGTAGTTAAATAACATATAAGGATAACTTAATATGGAGGGAGATCGATTATTTCGACCATTTAGCGTTACTTTAAATGAGCCGACCATCTAGCTAAAACGTTACAATTTTTAGAAAATGTGTAAACTAATAGAAATAATAAGTGGAGTCGTCTTGGATTCTTAAGTATCACTTTTTATACATGTTCTATATATATGCACATGTTATATTTTGATGAGTTGCATATTTTATATAGCTCGAGTATCAATCGCATATTATATTTATTAATATACCCCGATTGATTGTCAGCGTTCGTTTCTATCTTGTTTGGATTTCTTGATCACTTCTTCTATTCTCAGTGAGTTCATAGCCTCAACTTTTCTCTTTCAATGGTTTTCATAAACGGTTTTCGGGGTGAGAATACATACTCGTTTACTAAGCAAATTTATTGATTTCTACTACATAAGCGTTACATGACTAGTTTTACTAAAGCTTTTACGTGCTTACTACATGACTTTTAATACATGGTTGTTTACTCATGAATTTACTAAAGCTTGATTTGCTTACTACATTAATTGAGATCATTGTATTCCTGTATATGAAAACCGAGAGTTTTGAACACATTACTTGTTTTAAATTGGACACAAGTGTTTTTCAATTGTATGCTATTCCAGATCTTATTATTGCTTAGGTTACCACAATGCCAATTAAGTCCCTTTTATCATGAACCGTTAATTACTAGTTGAGTAAGCGTGAATGTTGTGGGTAGATCTATCGGGACTGACAATCCCTGCCTTGAATTTCTGGTCACAAGTTGGCCATGACGCATTTAACAGGTTGAATTCTTTTAGAATGTTTAGCACTAGTTCTATATACTTCAAAGGGCGCCACGTTAAGGTTTCGGGGTTATAGGCTTAGTGCAATAATACATGTTTTGGACTACTGAATTCGTTTCGTAGTCTACTAGTACTTAAATCTTGTGGTCCACTACTGAACATTTCATGATTTATTGAATCACTACTCGGATTTCGGAAATAATACTTTGAAATATTGTAACGCTACTTTCTTACTAAAATATTACTTGAACTATTTCAATACTGCTTTTACTTAAACCTATGAATTCACCAACTCTATTGTTGACATTTTTGCATGTATTTTCTCAGGTAATTATCTTGCTAGCTGAGCATTGTGAGCATTCGAGTTGCGTGGATATCAAAACTTTAAGGTCTCGATTTTCTTTACATTCGACAACTATTTTTCTTTAAAATATACAAATGAGACATGTTTGAACTCTTGTAACTTTTGTTAAAAAGAAATTTTTGGGACCTGAATTTACTCTGATATTTTAATCGAATGTGCTATTTTTATTAAAACGTCTATTTTGAGGTCGTTTTCTGTAACTTGTGCGTATGAACTGTGAAGTAGCACCCCAAGTGGTATTCCGATGCGTTGTTGTGATTTTGGGGGTGTTACACACTTGAACACCTCCTCCTAATAAACCTTTGTGACTAGGAATACTCAGTCTTTTATTTATCACTCCCGCGGATGACGGAATCCCAAGGTCCGCATCTCTTGCATTACGACTAGTTGTCCCTAGTGGAATGATAATATTCTCTCCCGTTTCACCCATACCTAATGACACATCAACAACCCCTGTTGCGACGGGAATCCTTTCTTCTCCCACCCGTAATGTCCTAAGAGAACTGGGTTGGGTCAGGTAACCGATCAAACCAACATCTAGAAAAGGTAAAAAATTAAGAAACTTAATACCAAAGCACAATGAATCAATAACAATTATAATAAAACACGAAGACAAAGTTTCAAAATTCAATACTTTCAATTATTTAACTCATTACCATTTTCTCCTTCCATAAAGCATGGTTGAAAACCACGGTGTGACCAATTTCTACTCATCCCCGTCGCAACTAAAATGACCTCTTGAAAATTTTGGTCATATACAATATGCTCATTTACAATGTCCACCAACCCGTGTAGGTGAGTCGTCAGTTTAGAACAAGTATCACTTTTCAAATGCCAAGTTTTGCCCCCTTGAGTAATAGCAGAAAAACAACTCTTCTTTATCTATAAAAACTTGTTCATCCATTTTTTTATTATAAGGTTTAAACCACTAACAACATGTTAACGTTTAGATCGAATTGAAAACGTAATCCATTCATCACTCTCAACTATATGATAAAAAAACAAAACAACTTAATAGAGGGAACTAAACAAGTGCCCCACACAATAACTCGAAGCATAATAGTTTCCTATAGCCATTGGGAGAAAGTTGTAATATACTTATTTGGTAATGCCGTAAGATTTCGCTAAAAACGCAGAGATAGGAAAGCGTAACCCGACTTGTAAAAAGTTTTTATATAGTCCAACCATATGCTCTGGGTTACTGTTAATGCTATGGTTTAAATCCGAAGCACAAACACCGACGTCATCACCAAGATTAATTTTTTTTGCACAAATTTGCAACCTTGTTTGGTGTCAAACTAGAAGGGTACGCCTCGATACCAAATGTTTTCATATTTTACAAACATAAGTTTAGAATAAAGTAGAGCTTAAAAGAAACTTACTTGAAAAGGTTCATTCAAGAGACAAGTAAAACATGAGAGATGAGCCAGGTATATAAACTGACATTAACCCAATTTATAGAATTCACAAAGGCGATGAAACACTATTATATGTAATTTTAAATGCAAGTTGATTATAGGCAATCATTGCTTAATGTCTGTAAACATTATATGATTGGGCCTCCATGCCATAATACAAAAATACAAATATTAAAATTTTATAGTAAATCCCAACCATGCCCTTTGACCATGCTTGATCTTGAGGGGCTTAATGGGTTAGTATGGTAAATACAAATTAAGCATCAGGTGGCATGGTAAATGTTGAGATACAAATATTCACATGGACACTAGAATTGCAATAAGATTATGATAATAAAACATAATATATGCGTACAAAGAGTCATGCAAACTCTCCATACATACCAAGTGGGTACTCCTCCATTTAATAAATGAAAGAGATACAAATATGATCTCTCCATGAATCCATACAAAGAAGCCATACAAATAATCTTTTTATGAAGCCATACAAAGATCAGTTTCATCCTCCCCATTTCACAACTTCATTCTCCTATAAATACCAACTAAGTATTTGAGGTATGATCAATCTCTCTACATACAAACAAATTCTATACAACAACAAATGAATATAGCTGACTTAAGCATCGGAGCCTGCTCCCGGGGTTCATCCCCGTGGTAGTGCTAACGATAGATTTCTTTCTGTTTTGAGTGATCTCAGGGTAACAGGTTAGAACACGAAGAAGAGTCCCGCTGCACTTTCAACATGCATATCTCAGAAATATCATATACTAAATACAAAAATCACAACCTTTGTATAGCTTGTGTTAAACTTCCATTTTACATGCATTAAAGCTCATAAGCTAGCTTCGTTAAATTTTCATCTCTTTTACATCAAATGATTCAAGCATATCATATATATTTTCATGAGTAAATGAATGTTGAATGTGCTAAAACTACAAACTATTTATTGTTATGAATCACACATTCTATTATTATTTGTTTTCCTTATAGATGAGTTTAAGATTAATATTTGTATTTGAATTTAGATTTAGATTTTGATTTAAATTTGTATTTTAAATAAGAGAGATAAATAAAAGATGAAAATAAAAATATATAATTAAATAATTGCCATGCATAACATAAATGTAATCAAAAATTGTAAAATAGATAAAAAGAGAAAAGCTGTGAGAAGGATAGTGAAAACGAGCCCATGTAAAAGAGAAAAGTTGTGAAAAATCATATAAACCCAAGCATCTTGTTGGCTTTTGTAGATGGCGTAATATTTGGGTTAAGTCCCAAATTCAAATCCTATGTCTACATGCCATTCTCCTAAAGTATCATACTCCCTCCGTCCCTAATTAAATGTCCACTATTGACTTTCGAGGTCATTCTTCTTCAACTTTGACCTTAAATTATTTTGATTGTGTTATATATTACTTGATGCGAAATATATGAATAGATTGAGTTTTAAATGTATTTTCATTGGTATGATTTTCATCAAGTATTATAGAACACAAACAAAATAATTTAAGGTCAAAGTTGAAGAAGAAAGACTTCAAAAGTCAACGGTGGACATTTATTTAGGGACGGAGGGAGTAACAAACACACCCCCTTAAGGTATAAACTGGACGACAGGTGTAGCAATTGGGCTGGTGAAGCATTTCGGCCCAACTCCAATAGCACATGACATGATCATCATTAATTCACCAGCAGCAAAACCCCGTTGTTTCTCTTTATCACACTTCCCAGAATTTATTATCACAACAAGTAACCATCAAATTCACAAGAGAGATTGATTGTAATAAAAAGAAAAGCATCATTATCATTAATTGGAGGGAAACGTCAACGGACCAAGACACATAACAGATAGTAAAAAAAAATAAAAACTATTGCACAAAATAATTAAAATTTTTTTTGCCTTCGTCACAAAATAAGAATATTATTTTACGAAAGTATAGATTTATTCAGATCAAAAAATACCCACACAGACATAGACACACCAACACATAAGCCCGATATAAATTTTTTTATTAACCAACACCAGGTAAAAAATCAACAGGCTCAAAATATAAAAAAACAAAATTTAACACCCCCGCACAACGCGCAGAAAAGAGTGCAATCCAGTTTAACACATATTTACCCAATCTCATAAAATTATATTAAAATAAACTCAAATAGCCAAAAAAAACAACCTTTAAACACATAATCTTTAAAAAATTAGCATAACATACAAATTTTAAAAATAAAAAACACCCACGTCTATGATAAAAGAAACATCGCTCCGCAGCAACGCGCGGGCAACTATGCTTGTTCAAATCCTATGTCTACATGCCATTCTCCTAAAGTATCATAACAAACACACCCCTTAAGGTATAAACTGGACGACAGGTGTAGCAATTGGGCTGGTGAAGCATTTCGGCCCAACTCCAATAGCACATGACATGATCATCATTAATTCATCATCTTTATCACACTTCCCAGAATTTATTATCACAACAAGTAAGTAACCATCAAATTCACAAGAGAGATTGATTGTAATAAAAAGAAAAGCATCATTATCATTAATTGGAGGGAAACAGGAAGAAGATGCTTTTAGGAGAATGTGGAAGGAGATTCGAAATAGAGAAATTCGACAAAATTATTCTTTCGTCAATCGTATTCGATCAAATCGATCTTCAAATCTTCAGTTATCAAATCACAAAGAAATCATCTCTCCTCATCGCGGCTCCATTAATTCCCTTCAAGTATGTATTTTTACTTATTCACTTTCATTAACCAACCCCTTTATATATAATAATCAATTCTTTCATCTATATCTAATACGATCGTCGCCGATATGCGGATATAAACAATGGCGCCAAATAGCTTTATGCTTATTGCCTTATCTATCATGTTATCTTATGCAACTAGTAATTGTACTGTGTATCTTAACTTAAGAATATGGTTTATTAGCACTAGTACTGAAATAGTCATAACTACTGTATATAAATCAAGGTTTTACTCCTGTTAGATTGTAAGGTGATTTACATTTGCAAAATTGGGAAATGACCCAAGCTCCACAAGCTTAACAACCCGAGTTTTTTGACACGCATATGTTTTTGCATACTAAGCACCCACTGTATGGCAAAGGGTCTTCATGCCTAATTGTAACCCTTGTCTTAAAAAGAGTAACTAGGGATTAAGGTCCGTTTAGTAGGAGTGAATAAAATGGGATAAATGAGGTAATAGAGTGATTTATTACCATTAATAATCATGTTTGGTTGGTTGGTGTGATAAAATGGTATGGAATCGATAAGATAAAGACTAAACACCCAATTGATGATAACAAGTTTGTGTTAATATAGAGTGATTTCATTTTAAGATGGAATGAAAAAAAACAGGCGACTCTTTATAAATGGTAGTTTTTGATGTAAATGTTTTCTTCATTCTGTTGTAATGATATTTTCCCATACCACTTTCATTACAGCTTACCAAACACGAGGCTAATGTTTACATACGGTTATATTGTCCTCGACATTACATTATGTGTTAGATATATCGGTGAGTCAGTATGTTTGATCATTAAATCAGGTTGATTTGACAGAGGGAAGGTATTTGATCTCCGGAGCATCGGATGCATCACTTGCTGTTTACGATATTCAACGTGCGACCGAGTATGAGGGAGGTGGTCTCATTGCTAAGCATAAGCCTATACTACTTGTTGATAAACAGCACCAAAATGGGCATAAATATGCGATCTCGACGGCCATTTGGTATCCGGTCGACACTGGTCTTTTTGTCACTGGTTCATATGATCACCACATCAATGTTTGGGATACCAATACCACTCAGGTACATACATGATCTGATCCTTATATTTCTCATTCCAATTGTTTCAGTTAGCTGTGCCTCAAATGGATTCTCATAATGTTTTGTACGTAATAGGTGGTGATGGATTTTAAGATGCCAGGAAAGGTTTATAGGACAGCCATGTCTTCGTTAGCCACATCTCACATGCTTATTGCCGCTGCAACTGAAGATGTTCAGGTTCGCCTTTGTGATATGGCTACAGGGGCTTTTGCTCACACGTTATCTGGTCATCGTGGTATGCTTATGGTGTTGTACACATATAATACTTATGTTAAAGGTTCTATATATTAATCATTACTTGTGAGAGTGGAAAATTCAAGAATAGTCGTATCTTATTCCACATTTCCACCAAAAGGGGAATGCAAATTAGATTACTAATACTGATGTATATGGCCCAGTATGCGGATATTCATAGTGTAGAAACTAGAAAGAATATCGATTAGTCTAAGTATTATTTTTCCCAAAACACATGAATTATGTACTAAGTTTTGGTATTTCTGATCTTAGTAGGATTCGCTCCCCAACCGTAATTCAACCCTTAATTTCGCATTTCATAGTAAA
>BQNB010022503.1:0-62932 GCA_026074375.1 Tanacetum coccineum | reverse complement strand
AATATAAGATAAAAATCTCACTAGAGAAAACACAATATGTATATTTTATCCAGGAAGTATTTTTCCTCGGGTCGTGTCTCAACGAAATCGTGAATTGAGATTTGGGGATAATTCGGTTTCGAGTTAAGAATGATAAAGGATTTTTGAACTTTGTATTACACTACAAATATAATAACATGAACTAAAAACAATTAACTAGCTCGAAATTTAAATGCACGAAAATTAAAAATGTGAGCTAAAACTGAAATTTAAATTCTAAGACATTACTCTCAACAAATTTTATACCTAAAAATCACAAATTTAAAAAGAAAATTTTAGGAAAAAGAATTGGAATTTTTTAACTATTTTTGAATTTTTTAAGAAAAATGAATTAACAAAAATAAACTTTTTCTAAAAAATAACACTAAAATTCTACTTTTATTTTTCAAAAATACTAGATTTAAAAAGAAAATTTTCACAAAAAGAATTAAAAATTTTCAACTATTTTTCTATTTTCTATGATTTATCTAAGAAAAAGTATTTACTTAAAACCTATTTAAATTCCTAGAAAATACAATTTAAACTGGAAAAATAAGGAAAAATGCTTTTTAACTACTAATAAGGTGCAGAAATCAAATGGAACAAAAAGCCCTAATTCTTATAAGCTAATTAAGCTCTAATTTTATCAATTAAAAAACTAAACCTAATTTTATTTAAACTAATATCTAAAATATTAAAACTATTTTATTTCTTACAAAAGACAGGGTAGAAAATGTAAAAGTCTAAAGAAAAGGGTAGGCGGGAGAACTAATTGAAATTTACACTTTAGAGAAAACGGGTAACCCTATACTATTAAGAAAATACAAAACAAACCCTACGATCTAGCTTATTTTTGGCTTATTGAAAAAGTGAGATTCAGCAAAAACTCAAAACTACAAAGTTATAGAACAGCTTATTCTCTACAACATTAATAAAAGCACTTTTGACTTTTGTCCACTATATAAGCTAGAAAATAAGCTTTTTCAAACTGTTACAGAAACAAGGTATTTACTAGCTTTTCTAAAAATTGGCTTATTCCTAGCTTATTACTACATGAAATCAAGAACTAAAAGAAACTATAAACACCCTAAGATGTGTACTAAGTATATTTAACAAGAAATAAGCTAAGTTTTAACTAGAATAACAAGAAGAATGATATTAAAAAGTGCAAGTTCAGCTTATAACTGTTTTTTGAGCTTTTCCTAATAAGCTAAACAGCTTATTTCTAAACCTTAGAAGCTGACATTTTAGAGTTAAGCTATGCTAATGATAAAGAACTAACCTGGATAAAAGGATTTTAAAAATCACAACTAGAAATTAGAAATCAAGATGAAATAAGCTATAAATCTCTTTTGCTGCTATTCAACTTTTGTAAGGAAAAATAAGCTAGTCTAAGAGCTTAAAATTGAAATCTAAATGATGAATTTTGTGAAACTAATGGAGTACTAATAACATTCTTAATTCTAGTCTCTAATTCCTAATTTTAAAGGCTTAAAAAGAAACTAGAAACTTGACTAGCAACAACAGTTTTGACTGTTGTTGCTGATGCAATTGACACAATACTAAAGTGCAGGCTAAAGTTCAATAGTTAGATCTTCTAACCACTTCACTAAGTGTATCTAAGTTTATATTGACAACACTTGAACAATAGAAAGCTATAAAACACCAAATCCTAAGATCACTTGCTCAATTAATCTGCCCTGGTGCAAGCTTAACCTATTTAAACTCAAAACTCTTAAATTCTACAAACTAAATTCTAAATTCTTTTTAAAACTTTATAATATGATCTAACTCAGCTAAATGAAGTAATTTGACAGAATGAAGTTGACTTTAAGAGTCAAACAAAGCACAGCTTAACCCAAACACTCTTTACTAGGAACTGTCCAATCAATTTTTTTATCAAAAACTACAAGTTAATTCCTGAAACCTATTTAAAACTTCATTATACCACTTAACACAAATGAGTAAAGAGTTTTGACAGGTTTGTTTTGACTTTAAAAGTCAAATACACCTAAATCCAAACACTCCTTTATTCTAACTGTCAGATCTAAATTGTACTTAAAATCTATTTTAAAGCTAAAACTTCTAAAACCTTTTATCTACTCTTACTTAATCTAACCTATTAAAGCTAATTTAACACTTAAACCTACATCTTATTAAGAAAAATAAGCTACTTCTTCTCCTAGCTTATTAATACTAAATGACAGAATTTAACAACTAAATTGAACCTTAATAATTCTAAGTAATACAGCTTAAAGACATTTTAAACTTTAAACTATCTAAACAATATGAACAGGATTAAGCACAAGGAATAACAAAGGAATAAGCTAAATGGATAAGCTATTTTTAGCTTATTCTTCCAATTAGCTTCCAAATTTGAATCAAACTACCTCAAGTGGTCATGATTGATGTAAAATGAACTAAATGAGTAAATGAATGACTTAAAACAAACTTTTGACTGAATTTGAGCTTATTAACAAGAATAAGCTCAAATGAGCTTATGAGAGCTTATTGAAGTAAAAATTTCTTAAATTTGAAATCAAAGAACAAAGAAGCTGAGATTAAGCTTTTATTGATCAAATGTAAAGGTACAAGCTGAGATTACAATAGTACAAGTAAATGAGAACAAATTCGAAAAGCTTAAAAGTAAATTGCTTAAAAATAAGAAAAATTCAAACTGAAACTTAAAACTCACACTAACTAACTCCTAAAATGAATGTTTAAACTTCTATTTATAGGAGGAATCAATGAGAGGATGAAAGCTTGTGCCATTCCTAGCCCTTGATCATTTCTCCTTGAATTTTGGCCGTTAGATTCAATTAGTGAGGTGTTTGGACCAATTAAACGTTGACACGTAAGCGCGATGATGTGGAGGGTGTAAAATACGAGGTAGATTGAAGTATAGAGGAGCGGGGAAGTGATTTGAGCAGGTTGGGTTTGTTAGTGAATTTGAGCGGGAAAAGTTGTTGGGAGGTGGTTAGAAACATTTAAACCCGCGTGTTATATTTGAACTTTGAAGTAATTGCACAAACAGTCCCTGCGTTTCCTTTTCTCCATTGTAGTATAAAAGAAGTTTCAAAGTTTGCACTTTCAGCCCTTGTAGTTGACAACTTCTATTTTCCCTTTTTAAAAACAATTTTCATCTTTTGCAATTTTGGTCCCTTGAACTTCATTTAATCCAAAAGAGCCATTAATCTTTGCAAACTTGACATAATTGATCCTTGGACTTTCTTCATTGAATTTTATCGGGTTGATCCGGCTTTTAATTGATTTGGCTTCCCATTTTCACTCTTGTCTTGTCTTTTCCGTTTCTTTGTCGGTTTTGACTGATTTTGCTCACTTTTGTCTTTATTATCCTTTCTTGCACAATAGACACAAAAGCACACATTTTTCTATCCTTTTGGCATTTTCTTGGCTTTTATTTGACAAAATCCCGGGTAATTTATGTATACAATTAAGCAATTATCACTTGGTATTTCCGACAGAAATGTGATGATTAAGTTTATAGTATGAGTTATTGTAAAAGCTATACGATGAGAGATTCGAAAGTAATACGTTTGATATTAAATGCTGGAGTGTATTTTTATCTATTGGAAAGGTGGGACTCTACATAGGTATGCTGTAGTGTATTTTTATCTATTGGAAAGGTGGGACTCTACATAGGTATGCTAAATGTATTCTGCTATTATAGTCCATGATGTTTTGGAAATTTAGTTGTTATGCTGATGCAAATAATGCGAAGGTGTGGATGATGTTTTGATGATAGTTAAGACGCGCATGTTTGGATGATGAAGTGACTGTTTGTTTTGTTAATTAATGTAAGTAGAGAGTTGGCATTATTACGGATGATGTCTGATGTTGTGACTGTATTGATATGCGAAACAGTGAATTCAAGGTCTGATAGTTTATTATGTGTGAGGAAAGTGTTACTGAATTTTAGTTGTTATGGTAATGTATATAATGCAGAATTTGGTTGTAGTCGAGAAACTGAATTTGTGTATTTTCAAATGCTTACTTCTTACTTCTTATATTCTTTAGCTAAAGGAACAGAGAAAGATATAATCCTATTTTTTTTGGAATGATATCTGGTTGATTACTTGTCGTCTTGATGTAAACCAAAGGAATAGAGAAAGATGACTACAGAAGGAACTCAAAGAAATCAAGAGAGGGAGAAGTCAAGTCACCAAAAGTTAAAGCAAAAGCTCAGGGAATCTAAAGTAAGATCAAGAAGTTTTGTTTTAATTAATTTTTTACCTACATTATGTCTTTACATATTTTCCTATTAATATCGCTACTTTTTGTTTTAGTGTGGTGAAGTAAAAAAGTTGCAATCATATATGATACAAGTTAACATTATATGATATAAATGTGCATTTTTACTTTCCAGATAGGAGATCATGGGATATCAAAGGTAAAAGAACACAATGTGGTGTCTGGTGATGTTCGTGAAGCCTTACCTAGGATGGCACCCGAGCCTTTTAGAGGAAAAAGTCACTTGGTAACTGATAAGGTATATCAATAAACTTAACTAGTTGACACAACATGTACACAGTAATCTTGTAATGGTCATACGTTGCTCTTTTTTCTTGCTTAAGATACCAATAAACTCTTTATGTCATCCCATCTAAATTGTACAGTACTAGTTGTTGTACTTAATTAACAGAAAACCAGTTCAATATCATGGAATGTTTGACATTGCTTAATAAACTGGTATAGATTTTTCAGAAGAGTAGGAAATGTTTGACGAAATAATAGGTTGGGGGGTTATGGTTACTATAGGGGTAGTAACATCGATTATCGATACTTTATGTAGTTTTCCCCCACCACACGCTGCTATGACATTTTACAAAAAAGAAAAGGACGTGAAGTATACTATATCACTAACTATCTATAAAACATTGCTTATTCTTGATTTATTTTTGCTATACTCCTAAAATTAACATGTATGTTATGTGCCTAAATCATCTCATATCTTTAATTTAACATAATTATTCATTATAAGAAATGTCAATGTCTATTAAGCTTAAGTATTCATTAGGATTTTTTTTAAGCTCGAACAATCAAACGTGGGATGCCATTTTTTTCAAGGAAGTTGTGTTCTTATGTACTTAAATTTTCTCATTGTGGTATGGAGGATAGTGCAAATTGGAACAACTATAATGAGTTTAGGGTGTGTTTGTTCAGTGAATATTAAACCTAATATATATAAAAAAGAACCTGAATGTGCTACAAAAGGGTTTATCGCTATTGCATTATTACATTCAATTTCCCGTTTCTTATCATGTGGCTGATATAGGTACAAGGCCAAATTAGTCTCCTGGATGGAGCTATCTTGAGCTTTGGATTGGCGCATTATGCTTTATCTGAATTTGAAGTACTGGCAGAAGAGGCAGAAGAGCTACTGATGAGTAATTCCATTATTAAGGCAAGCACTCATTACTTCATCATCATTCTTACATGTCTTAACTTTATTATGTGTAATATTAATGATAATACTTCACATATCTTGTCTGCCTGGTCTTTCTACGGTCTGCCTTGCTTTTAATGAACATTATTATCTCCCATAACGGATCTTGAACGTCAAAGGTTTACCATTTTAAGAGGCAAAGATATATGGCCGTTTGGATAATAGTCTTGTTATGGGTAATTTTTGGTGTCGGTCAAGATCGGTTTGGTTGGATTGACCTACAAACATTTCTGTTTTTTCCATTTTTTATTATTAACATAACTATTTAAGAAAAACAATTATGGTCGTATAATTTGTCCCCAATGCACAACGAAAGTGACTTCTCTCGTTCATCCCAGATTACCCGATGCTTAATTTCATGCTTACAACGGCAGTTTGTGTGTTGGTGAAAAACATATCCTCACCTTTTTAATTAAATACATGCCATAATATACTCATTTCTTATGTTGTTTGATGTTGCCTTGCTTCTGCAGATCTCCTGTCGGCTCTTTGAACTGACAAACTCTCTGAAATCAGTTTTTATACCCACGAAAAATTATCGTCAGCTGCTATACAATTTTCTTGCTGGAGCAGCAATGTTTTCATGTTTATACCTTATTGCATTCATTGTTGTTCAGATTCCTTTATAACTGGTAAGTCTTTAATGCCCCTTCAAAACTTCAGTTTGCTCAGTTCCAAACTTGCATAATTGCCTTAGCACACTATAGTAAATAATGCTTTTTGATAGCCGAACCGATTACTGTCTTCATATTCTTGTAACTTTACACATTTTCAAATATAAATGTTATGTTTTAACCAAACAAGATAATGATGCTGCCCATTTTCTACCTTATTTTCAAGCTTAGAAAGTACCCTTTTGATGATTTGTCTTGTCTTTTCTGATTGCCGAGATGTGCAGTAGGTTTTTTATTTGATTGTGTATTAAGTAAACTCACACATTTCAATAAGCTTAGTTGCTGTGATTACCTTGTTTGGTATTTATTTTCCTACCGTTCTCATGCGTTCAGTTGACTCACCCATTGTAGTTTTTACAGGTAGCTTTGACTCATGGACAAATAATCTCAAGTACAGGGTTATTTTCTTTCGTCATGTGTTATATTTGATATAAAAATTGATGTAATTGTAATTCTTGTATTTAGTTTCGAATAAAGAAATATAGATTACGTATATGTAATTCATTTTGGATTTCTATTTTGAATAAATTATTTTTTATTTCGAATCGTATCTGTGGTTGCAAGCAAATTTTTTTTGCCATATTTTTAAAATTAGTGACCACTATATGTTTGGTGATTATTTTGATTTAGTGGTCACCGTTTTTGGTCATTATTTGGTCAAAATAGTGACCACTTATCTATACAGTGACGAGAATAAATGACCACACAGGTTGTCACCAACAATAATGACCACTTTCAAGTGGTCACTTTTTAGTGACCATATTCATATGTCGTCACTTTTACCTTTTGTGACCGACTTTTAGTGTCCGCCCTGATATGGTCACTAAATCAGCTTAGTGACGAAATATCGACTTTTAGTGACCATATTCGTGTGGTCACTAAAAGCACTTTTTCTTGTAGTGAACATACTTGCATCGTAATATTGTTTCAGCAGGACGCGTTAACAGATAGACTGACTGATTCTATTTGATTGTTTTTGACCATTTTTTATTGTTTTTTTCTCAAAAAATTTTTAAAATAAGTTTTCTCTTTTTCTTTTATTAAATGTTTTTGACCCGACCCCCACATTAATAAAGTGAGTCACATTATTTGTTTTTGACCAGTTTTTTTTTTCTCAAAAAAAATTTAAAATAATTTTTTTTTCTTCTCGGAATACCCTCTCGCACTGTTGGAGTCATCGATCTGTTTTTTTATAAATAAAACTTTAAGTTTCTTCAAAACTCGCGCTCCGCTAACCGTTCCGCAGCGACGCGCGGGTATAGCTACTTGTTACCGTTACGCTACCGGACAAAATTATGCGATCTTTTGACGGGCTTATTTTGGCCCAATTTGTGGTCCGTTTTCTCTGTTAAAATCACAACTTGCCACGTGGCACCACATGACCCTACTTTTGCAGACACGTTCTGCATTTCACTCCAGTCCCCATGTATTCACTTTTCCAATAACCAACCCTTTCTTAAAGTATAGTCTAACTAAAAAAGTGGGTGAGCTTTTGATTTGTTTGATTTGTGGCCTGTAATGGGCCGGACTAAAAGACATTAAGTGGGCTAGGCCATTTATCAACTAGCAAAAAAAAAACAAAATGATTTATATATAAAAAAAGGTATTCATTAGAAGGAATGATAAATTAGAATAGCGATAAACAATAGCGACAAATGGTCAGTTAAATATAGCGGATTAGTTGGCCAAAAGGTTAAAAATCGTCGTTAAAAAAAAGTTATCAATCAAATAAAATACATCAACACTCATTTTCTTAACTCTAACAAGTTTCACATATAAAAGACTTTTAGTTCTATTAATCCACCAATGTGGGACAAAACTAAAATCGTTTATTTTATACTAGTTTTAATGCCCGTGCACGCACGGGGCTTAGACATTGTGTTTTTTTAAATATATGAATAATTTTTATTTTTTCTGTTTTATAAATTATATAATAGAGTATTATCGAAATGATATGAATAGAATAGATTTATTAAATCTTTTATATATTATATGAACTTGAGGATAATTAGTAATTTTTTTCTTTTAATTTACCTGTTTTCTGACTCGACATTATGAGCCGACTAATACCAGCGAAACTACCCTTTTAGGTAGCCCGAAGTCGGCTCAAGTGAACCTCCGAGGCCACAAGGGGATTAATTTTCTCCTCGTTATATTCGAACCATTGACCTCCATGTAGTTGATATTGTATATGTTTAATGATTATAGTTAAATGAGTGTGTCAGCTATACTTAGGATTAATGGTCATACTTTGTGTTAAAACATGTAAAATTTTAGCTTCACAATCGAATTTAAAAGCATCAAGTTGAATTATCAAAAACGTCAATATTCATAGAATATAGAAAACTAAAAAAACTCAAATAATTATTATGTTTTGTGCATATAATATGTTTTGGTCAAACAAAGATTTACCGATTGTAAATCTTCAATACATATAAAAATGTAAAAAGAGTTTTACTCATTTTTTCCGTCACCAACACTTTTTTAAGATATAAAAGTGGCCTAGATTGTTGTATATGATTTATAGGCATACACACATGTCAATGGAATAAAAACTATTTGAAAAATTTTAATGTTAGAATTTTAGTACATATTAAACTAAAAGAAAAAAATGCAATTTTTTCGAACCTATCAATTAATAGCTAGAAAACAATTTTTCTTTATTTATGATATTTTATGTGCTTTGGTGTTTTTCTATTTGATTTTACAATATAATTTCAGGCCGCCAATGAAAAGTCACCAAAAAGTTTTCGGGTAGATTTGTGATGTGATTATATACTGTTAACTATTTGTTTGGAAGTAAAAAATTGTTTACGTTTGTTGTATTTTAAAATATAAAGTCTAGGGGAATAATGTTTAAGGGGTTATTTGTTTATTTTTTAAAGTTATAATAAAATTTGTAAATTTATAAATTTACACTTAACTCTATACAATTTATTTAAAATTAAAAACCACTAAAGTTTTATTAATTACCTCCTCTTTTTTCAAGTTTTTTTTCCACAAATTTGACACATATATTTTTATGTGTTTTTTTTCTCCATCATATTTCTCCACGAAAAAATTTCAATTTTGACCAAATTGATTTAATTTTGACTTTTTATTGACCAATCAGATCGCACGATTTTGCCTACGTGGCAAAATCAAGCGTTCTGATTGGTCCAATTTTAGAATTCATAAGATTCAATTTGATAGAAAACTCCGAAATGATGTAATTCTTTTATTATATAAAAGATTGATTGTGGTAGCTAGGTAACTTTTCACACCCTTCCATTTGTGGTATCCCGTGTTCTCTGAGAAGCACCACAACCAAACGCTTGTAGGTTAAAGTCATGCTTAAAACATGTGAGATAGTTAAAAATTGTCCTTCAAAAAATTGATATAGTTAAAAAGTTGATAGCTTCACTTGTGAGAACATTTTTCGTTGGACCCAACCAAACAAGGAGTCTTGCCTAAGTAAGAAATGTCATACACGCAGCAAAGCATAGTCCCAAATAATAAAGCAATACAATCGCCACACGAAAATTATCATCAAAACAAAAGTTCTATATTCAAAAGAACAATAAAGAGAGCTCCATAAGCCAATCCTAAGGTCTCTCTAGCCACTTCTCCTAGCATCATTAGTCTTACGCTGATTACCTAAAAATGATGCTTAAAACGTCCACATAAAGTTGGTGAGAGTCAAGGTTCTTTACAGGACCATCCTAAAAATTTAAACCACAACAATCACTAAGATAAATAAAAAAAAACATAACATGACAAAAGTGAGCTATCATACAAGCAAACATGCATATAACCCATCCAAACATACCAACATCCAAAGGTGTGGGCTAATGTGGCCATAACCACCACATAGTCCCTTACCACTAACTACCAAGGTGTGCTACCAACCGTAGTCTTAACACTACTAAAGGTTGCTACATGACCACTACAGGATACATGCATCTTACCACGACCTAACCTTGTATTGCATACTGGATCCACAATATCAAGACGCAATCATCCACAAAATCAAGAATCATACATATCACTGTACATGTACGCTACACGTAACATACATCATAGCCATACTTAATGTCCACCATTCAGACTCCACATTCTCACAGTAACATTAAAACATTTCAACACTTGCAACACACTTTCATCATTTTCATCCCAATATAGATAAAAAATCTTAGAAAAGATAGGGGCTATGACACTCACCTGCTGCGCTGCTACAAGCAATTATACTCCTTGCTCAAAACTATAACATATAAACTTTCGTTACAATTGGCAAACTAAAATGCTTAAACCAACGTATCAACCCTAATTGATGGATTATTATATTCTAGTCATATTCCTACCACATTTTCTTATCATTTTGTAACACTTTTTAACCTTTTATACCATTACACACTTGTACCTCACCCTTCACAAATTTTCTGCATAAAATGTATATTTTTCACCCGACAAGTGTGACCAAAAACCCAAACCAAATGGTATCTAAAATTCTACCAAAAATTTCACAGCCTTCCTACATGTCTTATGAGACCCCAAAAGTTGCCCCGTAAATCCTATCCTTTTATAAACCTTGTTTAGAAAATTGTTTTCACAAGCTATCCCAGATTTGCCCGAAAACTGACCGATCAAAAGTTTGGTACAAGCTGACCACTTTAAAATTAGTATTATTTTCTAAAAAAAATCAGAGACCTCACACAATATACGAACTAACCACAAACCAAGTTTTAGCTTCCAGTATGATGTCTAAGTATTTTATAAAAATTCAAAACCAAAAGTCAGAAAATTGGCAGTTTTGATGACGAGTCTTGCAACTGATATTTAACCCTCTTCCCGACCATAAAAACTTGAAAGGCCAAATTTTCTGGAAACTAGACTCTCTGTAGATAATTTTAGGCTTTTGAAAATCATAAAAAGCTTTCCAGATGATCAAGTTATGATCGTTTTAAGTTGACCCAAAATTCTGCCCTGATTTTCAGTTACGAATTTAACCTACACAACTCTAATAACATCATTAATTTAACTCTAATTATGCATTAATCATCATCATATCATTAATTACTTATTAAAATCTGTATTTTTATTAAACCTAAATCCATCATAATTAAGCTATACAAAAATTAAGAGAATTAAAAAGGTTTAATGTATCTACCTTTGATTACAAGCCTCCTAAACAACTCTCTTGATTGATCTTGAATCTAGCTTTTAAAAATGATCTCTCTAGGGTTTTGAGATGATGAAACTCACGGCACACAAGGGAAAACAAAAAAAGAATTTAGGGCTTTGCTTATATAACCATCCAATTTGAGTCCTAGTTTAGGTAAAATTGTAGTTTAATTAAATCTTTAGTTTTTTTTTTATTATTCCTTTTTTTTTACTATTCACGAATTTACTATTCACCTATATATAAAAAAAAAAAAAAAATTTTTAATTAACTAATAATTAAGTTTCTACAAAAACCTAAGTTATTTTAACTATACATTTTTATTAAAACGCAATAAACCACACTTTCTAAAAATAACATTTCATTTCTAAATTCACCTGCTATTTATGAAAAGTTTGATACAAACTTTCATATTTCAACCATATCATTCCTTCCTAAAGCCACTCACATTCAATAAACGCTTATCCTTTAAAAATCAAGATTTGACGTAGCAATATATGCAAAACGTCATCCATTCTCAAACTCCCTATTCCGAAGAATGGACTACTTAACTCAACATATAAACACACATAACAAAATGATCATTTAATTCTAAAACGATCACATGCATATAAACACCACAATTACCAATCAAAACGACCACGAAACACTCAAAAATCACATAAAACGAGCAAAAGCTAAAGTCTAAAGGTATAAGCTACCCTGCTCAAACCACGGTTGTCACAATTTTGATGTTAATGTCGACCAAATAGACGATGACAATGCTTTCACATTATTTGAGAAATGTTTCATAAAGCATTCACTTACCGTCTTAGCAATATTCTTTGGCGGCAAGACCGCATTATCTTTCATTAGTGTTTCCCATCTAATACATTATGGACACATAATCTCAATCCATAAATGAGTCGTAGACCCATAATTGTTAGGTTGAACAACTAATGACTTGTAGTTTTATGAAAATTCTTAAGAGATCTCATATCTTCCTTTTTAAGTAGTTAATACGTTTTGGTATGACATGTTTAGTGCTTAACTGTTGCATGTTCAACATCCCAAGCAAGTGAATGCGGGGATGTATCAATTAATATAGTTACGAAATTTATATACTCCAAAATTAAATATGTTCAACTTTCTATTTTGGGATGTCCTAAATAAATGTTCACTTTATGTTTTTAACCACCTAAAGTTATTTTAGTGATTAGGGATGACATTTGATTAGTAGAGACTAGAGAGTATACTTAGTGAGATTTTCGAAAACTTTGTGCAATATGAAAGGGTACATTTATTTTGAAACGGATGGAACACATTTCACGAAGATTACACGAGTGATAGAGTATATCTGTACATGGGATTCTAGTTGAGATAAAAATAAGAAACATGAGATTCTAGTAGAAACAAATTGTTTACGATCCTACGATCCTCCTATGTGCGATCCTACGATCCTACATCGATCTTGCTCAAGTTGAGAAAAAAACATGGGCCTCACGTAGGATGATCGAATCGTTTACGATCTTACGATCCTGCGTGCGATCCAACGATCTTAGACCGATCATGCTTAAACTAAGATCCTACTACGATCCTGATCGTTTTTTATATGTGGGATCGTAAGATCGTACGATCCTACGATCAGGATCACGATTTTGACAACCTTGCTCAAAAGGCTTCTGCCAAAAAAAACACTATGTCATAGAGTTGGAATATCCTCGTCTTCTTCGATGACGTCATCATGTTCTTCAGTGAGTTTGAACAGGGTCACCAAACTCATTTTTGCTCAACATTTTCTTTGTTTTTTAATATTGAGATAAAGAAAATAAAAGTGGTTGTGAACCAATGAGTCTTTTCTTGCTTTAACATTTTCTTTTTTCATATTTATATCCAAACATTTGTAATTATATCAACACGTTTTTTTGTCGTGCGAAGCCATCGTGCTTGAGGACTCAAAATATTTATAAATAAATATTATATGATCATTAGTAAGAGATATAAATTTAATAATTGATTTCATAATCTATAATCAATATAATTATGATTTAATTGATTTTTTTTTGGGGGAACTATATATATCCTTCTTAAATGTGTTGTAAGTGATTTATGATATTGATGTAATTAATGGCTTCTTTTGTTTATGTCTGGTTAGAGATGTAATTAAAAAATTTAATGGAGAAGATGATTTTTATGCTGTGAATTATTCTACTTTTTGAGAAGGATGATATACATAGTAAATTTCCTCATTTCATTGATTATTTGTTTCTTTTTGTCCGAGCTTGTTCTTTTCTTTCCATATACTTTGAACCTATTATTATATCATGTCTTGTTTTTTACTAAACACTAAAAAAATAGGCTTTCAGCCCGCAGCCTCCGCTGCTGCGTGGAGCGCTGGGGGGTTTTTTCTGTCTTCGTTGTGGCGTTTTTTGTTATGTAAGTTCGCGCTACGTGTTTGGTCTTGAGCACGGTTTTTTGCAATGGCGTAAATTAAAGTACTAAGCCATTAGTCTATAGTGTGACAACACCCCCAAAACACACCCCCCCCCCCCCCCCCCCCCCCCCCCCCCAAAAACAAAACCAAATCATTTATTTGTTTGTTACATTAACTATACAGATTAATAGCATATATTATTTTGATATGTTAAATCGGACTACACTTAGATATTAAAATAATACTATCATTAAGGTTAAGTAAACTTTCCACATTCTGAATGAAGTATATAGAATATAATAAAAAATAAATTGAAACCGCAGAGATTTTATTTTGAAACAAAAAGTTACATAGCAAGAAGCTAGGAAATCTACAAAATAGTTAAAAGATGCGGGTTTTTAAGCCAATTTCTACCCAACTAAAAACTTTTTACATCTATGTTTTAACACCAATGACAGGATCGGGTGACTACACTCCTCAAATATAAGCGCTCTCTTCGAAGGGTTAAGCCGAACCAAAAATATGCTCTTGTTACGGAAATTCCAAATGTACCACCACAAGACATAACAAACGCCTTCGAACAACTCTTTATGTTTAGAATGAAGACGGATACTCAACAACCATTCTAACCATTCATCATAAGAGGAATACTATTCCATCCCTCGACTTCAATCTACCCACAAAGCAAAACCTTGCGAAATATCTCTCTAGATTATAGGCCAAGTAAAGAAAAATAGGGCTTAGATGATTCCACATTCTTTCGCCCCCATAAAGGAATAGAATCGACTCAATATCCATGCCTCTATTAGTAGATGTTTCAATATTCGAGTATGGTAAGATGTCCAATTTAACTTTCCATTAAGCGTGAATATTAGATCTTTAATAGGCTACAGCGAACTTTTATCCAACGGGTTTTTGAAGTGACACTGCCGTAACGAGTTTGCATCAAGGAACCCGATTCCTAACCGAACGAGACTGTAAACTAGCCACAACCTTCTAAATGACCATTCGATTCTATCTTCGAATCGAACAAGAGTAATTCCTCCTCAATATTCTTCACGAGTCTGAATTATATTGAAGGATCTTCAGCATCCAGCTCTTGCGAGCTCTACGAAAGAAACACTTAAGATCATCATAGATAACTTCAACGCCACTGGAAATATTCTTTTGAGTCTTCAATGCAATACATTCCTGGGAGGTAAGTCAGATTGGAAAGTGTGTCGCCCCTCCATTATTTGTCCATCCCTAGAAAACACCCCCTGAATGATGTCTACCCCGTTGTCCCCATCTTTACTAGTGCAATGAATTTCCCTATCAATCAGTCCACCTGCCTCTTAAATATGTTGAACTCTCCTTGGACGATATCCAACCTTAAGAACGGATATGGTGGCTTTTCGAACATGTTTACCAATCTTTCCGTCTTCTCTATGTATCCCTTTAATAATTTTGGTCCATAAAGTGATTATTGTGTGCAGAGATTGAAAGGAGAAGAATAAGAAACGCCTAAACACCATTTGAATAAACTGAGCTTTATTAATGCAGCGGAGAAACTACGAAACTCCAAGACCTTCTTTTCTTTAGTAGAAGCAAATCTTTTATTCCTTTATAACCCCGTATTGGCTTCTTTCAGTTTATGCTCGATAAACCATTAAAGAATTGAACATACTAAGGTGATTCCACCTTTATTGAGTTATGAACCTTTCGCTCTGTTAATGAGGAGCTTTAAATAAGGACAGATGCATTTGGCATACGAACCTAGAGACAGATTTCAGAAGAGTCTAGCCTTCCCCCCCGATAGATAAGGCTTAAACTTCCATTTTAGCATAAAGGAGTTAAAATATTAATTGTACAATCTCGCCTCCACCGATTGAATCCGGACATAAGGCAGCCAACTTTTTGAAACATAAAAAATTCTGAGAAAGGCCACTTGAAGAATAATGCCAAACTTAATTTTCTTTGCTGCCTGGTCCACCGTTGTCGCTTAGAAATCCGAAATCCATGAGTTTACTTTTGAGCTATGTTTATTGTAAACCTGATTCGTGATAAAAAAAGTCCTACACACGAAGAATAGTATCAATATTAGCTTCGCTTCATTTGATCCATGAAAACCTCGTCATTCCAGCATAGAAATGTATGAGAAACTTGAAGAGAATAACCGAACCTGAATACCTTTAATAAGCATGCGTACACCACTTCTCTTGCCATCGAGATATGTAAGACTCTCCATATTATGATCAAAAGAAACAAGAACGGCGATGAGAGGATCACCTTCGCTTTAGGTCTTCTTTGGAACTGAAATTCCTTAGTAGGATACCATTCAATAATAATCCGAACATTTGAGAAACGAGAGTAAGCTAATTTTAGGATCAATCCACACCACTCTTCTCACCAATCAGAACCTTTATAAAACGATCATCCAAGTAATCCCACGAGTATACTAGAAACCGAATCATATGCCTTTTCGAAGTATACCTTAAATATCATTTCGTATTGCTTCTTTTTCATTCTTGCTATACACCTTGAAAAATAAACTCATTTAAAATGAAATGAGACCATCAGAATCTGCCCGTCTCTTACCCCCAAAAGTACTGAATTGGAACATGGATACTAAGTCTTCCAAAACAACCACCAAAAGGTTTGCCTAAATATTGGGCAAATAATTCTTGTATAAACTTCTAATTAAAGTGATAGGTCTGAAATCTTTCATCATTTTACCCTCTTGAGTCTTTGGGCATTTAGAGTGAAAAACGACGAGTTGCTACCTTTAGGAAATTGCCCATGATTGAAGAAGTATAACACCGCTCTTACCACGTTCATTTCTAGAAAAGGTCCAATCATCGTCGATAGAAGACAAATGTAAATCCTCAGGTCAGTCGATTTAATCACCCCACAATCCCATACGCTTTTCTTGATCTCCTCTCGATTATAACTTAATTTCCTAAAACCATTGTTGTTACGAGGCTTAATTTATCGGGATGTCCTAAATTGATTTATGAAGACGATTAATCAGAGAGGTTTATTAAATACGAACTAGCAAAAATAAGAGAGAAAATCATATTGTTCTTAGAAATAGGAGATTCGATCCATCTACCTTCCACCAAGATACCATGAATTGCAAGTTGGTTTCGTTTTTTATTTAGAACTCCGTGATAATACTTCGAATTTTCGTCTCATTCTATCGCCCATTTTTCTTCGCTTTTTGAAGCCAACTCCATCGTGTCTCAATTTGACAAGTACTGAATTGATTTAAGGATCTTCTTGCAATATTTAGAAATAAGAGTCGAGCTGCCCTCCCCTTGTCCAGTAGCAAATCAATTTTGGACAGCTCTTCTTGTAAGCATTGTTTATGACTTTTTGAGTTTTCTTTGTTGGCTTTAACCCACATACGAATCTTCTCTTTGAGATACTTTATTTTTTTCATAAACATTGATATGGCATTCAAATCGGTGTCATCCTGAGCCATCATTCTATGGGTTTGTTTCACAAAAGTATAAAACCCTTTCTTATTCAAACCAATAATGGAAAAAATGAAATGGAGAAGGGTCCATAATCATGATGGGAATCCGCATTAATATAGGCTTATGATCGGATTAAGTATGGTCCAAAGTAATAGATGAAAATGTTAGGACATGTATTTAAGTAAACCTTCAGAAATAAGGATGCGGTTCGAGTTTGGCTCATATTCAGATCCTGGATTTATTGAACTCATGTGATTTTGCAACCGTCTAGAGGGACTCCTCCAATCCAAGCGGAATGAATTAAAGAAAATTGAAAGCACTTAGCACCCCTGATGAGCGTTAAAAAATAGACCCGTGTCTTTCATCTTGTGTACGCACTTCCATTAAAATCACCCATTATTGATTACATCGCCATTCCAGCTTTTGAGAATTAGAATCAGTAGTCCCATAGCATCTTCTTTTTCACGTTAAAACTATTAAGGAGCATATACAGAAATAATGATTAACTTCTTACATTAGGCGCCCCATTCCCTTGATAATCACAATTGTAATCTGAGGATCGTTAAGTTGAGCTTTCGATACAATCTAGGATCCCAAATATCAAAGATACCTCCAAATTTCCAACGGGTCGGACTACAGTACAAATTCGAATCCAAAGTTACCCCAACCAATAGTTTGATAATTGAAAAGCTCAATTATCCTCTATTTTAGTTCTTGTAAGACACAAAATTCACCGTGTGTTATTCACATAAAACTGTTCCCGGGGACCCAATCTTTTTAGCCTTTTGGGCAAGGCCTTGAATGTTCAAAGATAAAAAATTCATCGATTACCATCATTCGCTCCTTGAGAATTAATGATGTCGCCAATGCTGGTTATGCATCCCTCCATATTGTAACCCATTGTTTGCCCCACTTTTATTAATTCCTCTATGAGTTGAAGGATTGATCCTCCAAAACGTGGAATGTCACATTTTTTAAAGTGACCTGAGCATGTAGATCTTTCTGTATCATTCTTATAGCTATTAAGAGGTGAGTTATTCTTCGTTACTGATTCCTGCTCCACGTCTTGACAAAAATCAAAGGCAACTATAAAAGGAAGAACATATCAGAATGTATTGAACCGTTTCATTTAAGGGCCAGTAATAATCATGTCCGATATTGGCTCATCGTGACTTTTTAGTTTACCTTGGCAAAAAAATATGAAATACAGTTATGTCTTATCAAATATCAACACTTCTGATAGAATCTTATATATCATCAACTAAGATGGAACCTTCTCGCCTGAAAACATTACAACTATAATCTAACTTAAGAAAACGCTTCATCCAAATAGTTGATGCACTTATTATTTGAATAAGCAACCGGATCAGGCTTATAACACATCAAGTAATTAAAGGCAAGAAACTTATCACGTAGCCACCACTCACGGAAAGTCATATTGGATACTGAAGTCTAAAGCTCAGGTCGAGATTTTCTTCCATTATGAATAATATGATCATATTTCGAGCTGAACCAAGGAAGACACCCTGTTGTCACCCAAATGTCTTTCTCCATTTTAAGGGGAAGAGCAAGATAAAGTCATTTGCTTCTTATCCTCTTGGTAAGCTTGTTCTCTAGTTCAGAGATCAGTGGGGTAAACCTCAATGCGTTAAAACGCAACCTGCACCGAGAGTATAATATTTGGTGTTGAGTAAGGAACGTTGCGATGTATTTAAGCATGTGAAGAAATAATGGAGTGAATCGTGTCAATGACACATATAATATTATATCCCATACTAAAAAACCAAGATGGTCGGTATATGCCAGAAATTTGTGTAAAACAGAAACATAAAAAAGACCCACTACAAAGCAATGCATATTATAACATGACAACCTACAGGTAAGCTAAACTTATTTTTAAGGTTTTAAGCCAATCTCGATTAAAAAGAAGTACGATATTTTAAATAGCTACTACTATAGCATACGAACACTACGCCAGAACGCGCGATTCAGATTTTAACGATCTTGGGTTTGATTTTGTTTTTTTGGATTTTTACTTGGTTTTTGTAACTTTCTTTCAGGTCTTCTTGGACAATCATATGCAGGCACAACATGAGAATTGAGATAACCATGAACTTTCTTTGCATTTTTTTCCCAAAACTTTCTGCCTTACGATTATTTATGTCATTTTATATTCTCATCATGAATCACAAACACCTACGGTATTAACTTAAGAACAACTCTTTTGAACGTAAAGCCATCTTTTTGGTGGGTAAGAATATGCCGTTTTCTATTATGCACAACTTGAATAATCTAATTTAATAATACTCTAATATTTAAGGACTGTAAACTGTTTAAGTCCTGCAAGAACAACAATATAATAGGTGGACTTGAGTTAGTTCTTATCCCTAAGGGTTTGCATACAGGACTGCCAATGCAAGTCCTATTTATTCCTAAAATCATATCTACCGATTTTCCGTACATGACCAGCCACCGCTCCCTTAACGTAACACACAGTTTGATCATTTGATACAGTGAGTAAAAAAGTAAGGAGAATAAAACTGCCTCTACTTGGTTATCTGTAAGTAGCTTGTCAGTCATTTTCCAGATTTTCTATTTCTCATCGTTTGAGAGGATGAAAGTGTGCCTGCCAAAACAACAATATTAAAAATATTTTAATGGATACATAATCACAAAATTGTTGTTTTTAACGTACAACCACACATACATGTACATAAAGCTGCGAAGAAAAGTCAAAGTAGTGGATCGTGTTCGCAGTTAGGATCAGCTGCTGAAGATAAAAGAATTGATGTTGCCTTTCGTAGATGAATGTCTGGGAATATTATCCATTTTAATAGCTTTAAAGCTGCCTTGGCCAGCATTCACAAATCTTTATTTAATATTTCCTGCATAATAACAATAACAATAATAAAATTATCATACAAATTACACTGAAAAAAAACACAATTACTAAACTTCTTGTAACACCATGAGGTAGTTCTCTGAACCACATTGCTCATACTATGTGCCTTACAAACTTCTTTTATGTCGGGTCCAAGTAGTAGTAAGTTGGTGAGGCTAGGGATTTGATCCAGTTGAATTCTAATACATAAATTATTACTTAATATTCATTATCTAACCCAATCAACACGGTTGATCCTACATCTTTGTCATGACGGATACAAGATGTTTAATTACTGTAAAGACGGAAGAAAATACCATACCTTGCAGTTAGCGCCCCTATTTGGTCATCGTCATGCATCCTTCGAACCTGGAGACTGCTATTCGATTCGATTTTGTGCACCCGGTTTGTTCACCCTGGCTTCGTGGAAGAGTGCCTTGAAGCGTGTTTCGGTGACGGCATCATTGCTGTTGTCGTGGGAAAGTAAAGTCAGTTTAAGATCGTATGTATTTTTTAGTTTTTTAGTAGCAAATGGGTATGGAATTAGAGGTTCGAACCTGGAGATTGCCATTCCATTTGGTTTTGTGCACCTGGTTTGTCCAAGATGTCATCGACAATGAACTCTGCATTTTCTTTTGTGGAGGAGGAGCCAGCGCATCGAAGTATGATTTCATGAGTTCCACACTTACTTTATTCTTCGGGTAGACAAATTTCATGAGGAACCAGAGCATCTAAACTGAGTTCCACACTCAGTTTAAATGGTTCACGTTATGTTGTATCTCTATTAAATCAAATGGTCAAGTTACAACCCAATATTTACATTATATCATATTACATGACAAAAATATAATCAGAAAACTTTTGGACAAAAAGTATTTCAGGTCACTCTAGACTGACATGTTTCAAAATTATTGGTTTTCACAGTTTAATCCATTGCCCAACCTGCCTGATCCACCCATTTTGCCACCTCTTGAGAACTTAGAATCAAAGTATGCGCATCTAGAAAGTAGCAAACAACACAAACCTTTCAAAATGCTTCAAATATACGTGGCAGACTGTACAAAATTGTAGCGCCAAGTCTGTGAGGATAGTGATTATGTAGTATATTTACAGAGTCTCGAACGGTCTTAATGGCACATTGATTATGAAAGACAGCCCAGTGAAGTCTACTAACCACACAATTTCTTCCTGGCCTTGTGGCAGATTTAGAATTACGTTTTCCATCGTGTGGACCAGTTGTTTGATTTGGCTGTCCAATGATGTTGTAATATGGAAAACATGTCGTCATAAGATTTATGTAACTTAAAAAATGACCCAAGGAAAATTTTCTCATTCTGAGATATATATAATCACCTGCAATCCAGGTTTCATTATTAGAATAGTTCTTCCATGACGGTCATAAAAGTTTCCTCTGAAGATTTTCCCAGTTTCACCTTTCGCTGCGACTTCTTCCTAGCAAGGGAAAGAGAGATTAATAAGGGGTAATAAGTAGAAGTGGTACGGGAATTTTGTTGAGTTCAGGTTGGGCAACCACTGTTTTTTACTGTACCATTTAAGTAATTACACTCTAATAGCTGGTAAATATATTATTTTTTACGATAATAATCTGGAACAAAAGCCTAATGAAATCAAATACAACTCGTTGACTCATTCAGCCAAAACCATGGTGATACTGTGAGAGGTATCATAGTATCATGACAAAGTGAATGGAAAATACATGTTTTGCTTGACCATTTCCACCTCCAATGGTAGTAGTTTCAGTACCATGTCCATCCACCACTGTAGGCTCCATTTCCTAAAATGCAAAGACAGTCATGTGAGAATAGCACTACAAAAACACATCCGACAAATCTATTATAGAATTCGAGAACTATTTGGCACAAAGAGAAGAAAAAATCATAATCAGTTGATATTTTTGACACAAAGCAAGGAAATCTTATGAAGAAACTTATCCTACTACTTTTATAGACAATGAAATAACTAAAAATGACCTGTAATAACAAAAGATTTGAGTGTCAAGTGAAGTTGACGTGATCATTTATTGTACAACAGAGATGGGAAATTGTAGATTTCCAACGGCAAGAACTCTGTAACGGCATTAAGTGCCGTTTTTTTCCTTCCACAAAATTAAACACAATTAAAACCAAACTGCAATATCATTGTACATTACAAAAGAACTACATTATAAAAAGAGAAAGGGGTTACCTTTTTCATGATTATTCAATCTTCAAAACCTTCTTAAACCGCAAGATTTTTTATAGTTTTAATGTTTTGTGTGAGGCATGAAAAAACGATGCAGCATACTATCGTTTTCACAGTGGGCTTTTTTTCCCCGCGTAAACACTTTAGCCCCAATATTGATGGCATGCTTAATACAGGTTCAACAACATTCGACACACACACATACACCCAACCAAATCGTATCACGAAAACCATCACCATGCCTACAACCACAGCCCAATGTACTACACAAACACGTATACCTTAAAAATAACTATCGTATGTACTGCAATGTTTCATACTTAAGTGAGGCTCAGATCTGCGAATAAGGAAGCGACACCAAACACCCAGCATGGCTGCAACCACAATCTTAGTGTAGTTGCCTTGCCAAGAGACGGGGCTTGGTAATCCACGATTACTCAAAATCTAAACGCAAAAATTCTCGTCATCGCCTTAGTTAGTACACTATACATTTACAACTTTAGACGTCGTCATTAAAGATCAGCCACGGTTACAACCACTGTCCAAGTTAGGTTGTCGTGCCAATATACCAGCGTACCATCAATAAGCAACCACAAACACCCCTAAATGAAAATCTGACACCACTTGAATGTAAATGAAAAAATAAGGCTCGGACATGTAGACAATCGAAGAAAGATGATACATCCGCCATGGCTGCAAATCTAGAAATTTGCCCCGCCAAGACGCGGACAATCTCAGCTTTAATCGGTCGTACCGAGACTCATCACGCCTCCTAAAATCCCATTCTTATTTGATAAAAAGAGTAGCGGAGTACACCTGGATCACGCGCAAACCGCCTGTCTGAAATATTACGGTTTTTAGAAATCCTCATTATCTGTTTTCCCAAACACGTGCCGATAAAACACGCAAACCACAAATAACCGTAACTTTTAAATTCACCCACCATAGCAAGCATAAGGAAATGCAACGAAGCATCAATAAAGAAACCGCTCACAACCCACACATAAAGCAATCAGCCATTACGACAGAATCACCAAAGGATGTGATAAGTATATGCGAATCATCGTATAGGAGGCTCAAACTAACAGCATATTGAAGAGGACACGTCCGCCATGGCTGCGACCATAATAGGTCGTCCCACCAAGATACGGATGGTCTCATGTCTTCATGAATGCCGTTGAGACTCATCACAGTCTACCACTATCCACATTTGTATTTGTCACGTGTAATATTCACCAACAATACGTTCGTGGAGGTTGCTGAGGCGAGAGAAACCCTCCGTCCACCCTGCGCAGCAATAGCAAATTCAAGGGTGGCATCAGCCTCAACCAACACAACCAAAAATGCCATAAAGAGCTGCAACAACTTCAATTCCAAAAAGATACACCACCACATACCCACCTTAATAGTAAAAGTATAAGCAAGCCCTAACCGTATGTCTTAACTTTAAGTAGAAACCAAATCATGGCATCTGATAATTATTACTGTACTATTTACATAAGATAAGAATGAAAAACTAACCAAGAAAAAGAAACCTCATATGAGAAATCACTCAATTAGTATCCCACAACTCAAAATCAACAAACCCAGTATTAAAAACTGGCCTCTTTTTGTTGTTGAAGACAGACAGATAGAGGATCGGTTAGAGAGAGAAAGAGGGAGAGAAAATCGGTGATGTTGTGTGTGTTTGATGTGTGTTTTTTGTTAATATGTAACACACGTACCCACTACGTGTACCAAAAGTATAGACGAAGGATCCGGTAAATATTTTCAGGCGGGTTTCCAGCGGGTAACGGGTTTTCAGCGGGTTTCCGGCAGGTTACGGGTAAAGCCGGTCGGGCCAGGAATGGCATTAAGTACATTATTACTGCCTTTAAATATAAAGGTATAATAAAATAGTATAAGCAACATATTCTTAGGGTCCGTTTGGTTCGTTAAAGGTTTTGGATATGAATTTGAATTTTGATTAGGATTTAAATTTGAGTTTGAATTTTGATTTAATGTAAGTTTTTTTTTTAAAGTAAGAGAGAAAAAATATATAAATGTTTTAATATTATTACTAGTTTTAATCCTCGTGCACGCACGGAGCTTGTACATTATATTTTTTTAAATATATTTATAATTTTTATTTTTTCTGTTTTATAAGTTATGAAAGTTTAAGGGGTTATTTGTTTTTTTTAAAAGTCATAATAAATTTAGTAAATTTACACTTAACTCTATACAATTTATTTAAAATTAAACCACTAAAGTTTTATTAATTACCTCCTCTTTTTTTAAAGTTTTGGTTTATATAAATTTGACACATATATTTTTATGTGTTTCTTTTCTTTATTAGATTTCTCCATCAAAATAATGCCAATTTTAGGCTTATTTAAGCTTTTTAATTAAACATATATTCAAAAATAATAAAAAAATTGAAGCATCATACCTAATAAGAAAAGATTTTCTTTTAAAATGTAAAAGTACTCACTTTTCGTTTTTCTTTACAAAGTAAAAAATTTTAAAAAGATTCTCACGAATGTCTCTGTTAATCACTTTGACCGGTTCATTAACGCATTGTTAACCAGCCACTAGAGACAATTTTATAACAAAACTTCGTGTATTAGTTTAATAAAATAACAAATCATGCATAAAATACGAAAATGTAGTATATACATATTCACAATTACTAAAAACGTTCCCCGTGAGTAAGTGTTTGGTTACTAATTAAATTGATTCATTAGCTTAATTAATATATGCAGATTCTTTGTATAATAAATAAGCTTTGGTCCATTAGGGTTTTAGTGGTACATTTGTAATCTATAAATAGTGATGAATAATAAAGTCATACGAACGGGGTTTTCATTAGTCAAAATGGTATAAGAGCGGGTTAGATCATAAAACCTAGTTGGCCGCCATGAAGCAGCCTGCATCATTTGCACCCTGAAGTCCAGGTTTAATTGATTACAATCTTTGCAGTCTATAATAAAGGATGATAGCAAGGATGTATTAATACATCAGACTATGTAGAATACAATGGACTATGAATACTATGTGTTAATGCGGAATCTAACACAGGGTAATAAGAAGAACAAATTCATGAACAACTGAATAACAACTTTATTAAAGTGTTCTTGAGGAGTACAGATTGCTAACTATGATATTGTATGTTCTGTATGATCTTGTGTTCAACTTTTTTTTGTTCTAACTATCTGCCTAGGGTTCCTTTTTATATGTTAAAGGTATAAGCCCTACAAAAGGCCTTACATATCTATTTATATAATATATCATAAATATCTTTTAAGTCTTTATCAACGGTTTATAAACTATCTTTCTTACTAACGGTACTAACTAAACTACAGAGTACTAACTACTTTGTTTCTGTCGGTACTAGTACTAACTGACAGTACTAACTATTGTATTGTCTGGGTTACTAAGTTAAGAAAACATTAATCCTAACAATCCTCCCTTAAACATGAATGTTAAACTATTTTAAATTCATGTTTCTTCAATCCTTTAAGAACTTGATGGTTCTTTAAGCACACAGAGATGTATCAAACATTCTTGATCATTTCTTAATCTTGTACATCTAATCCTTCTTTAGCAGCAACTTGTCTTTTTCTGCAATTTGACAAATTCTTTTCAGCTACTCAAGCAACATCTTGATACTGCATTCCATAAGTTGGCTTTGTAGTTTTTGGCAAACTACCTGCCATTAACGGTTTTGATGGTTCCTTTACCAGTAGCCGGTTTGCTCTGGGATAGATAAGACTCTTTATTCTAAGTATTGGTGGAGTTATTTACTATTACAGTTTTTTGGTGTTAAACTGTCAACCATTCAACTGGATTTTGAGAAGTCTTTACCAAATACCGTTTGTGTTTGGACTAGCCAAGGCTTCATTGTCATATACATGGTGCATTGATAAACCCATATAGTTTTTGCATAAACTATCAGCTACATCAACAGATTTGAGTTGTCTTTACCATAGAACTGTTGATCTTGATCTAGCAACTCTTCACCAAGAAGCAGGTGAGTGGATTACCTACAATTTTTGGTAAATTGTAAAACATAAACGGATTTGAGGAGTCTTTACCTCAAAGTTTGCTTGGGACTAGCCAATTTATTATGCCTGTTAAGCATGGTGAATTGGATAACCCATTTGTTGTAGGGTGGTTTAGCCAACATCAAGTCCCTTCTCAATTCCCATCAGTCTTCATCTTTTGATTCTAAATCAGCAAGTACCTTCTTGATAAATCGTATCAATTCCAATGCCATAGTACTTTCTTCTTCAGACTCCAATTTTAGCTTTAGCATTTGCACCACTATTTCCTTCTTTAAAGGATACTTCTTCTCTATTAACATGTGAATGACTAACCCTTCTTCAGTCATCAAAGTGTGTACCCCTGAGGAACTGTGCAGCTTCCAACTGATTACTTTCCATTCATGCTGTGAGTTCCAAAACTCATCTTGTTCATCTGGATTCAACATAACAATCAAATCTCCCCAAATAACTTTATCAAAACCTTCAGGAATTTTATATTGATATATGTCCATCACAAGTTTATATACAGCATCTAAGTCTTCTCTGTCAAACACTGAAAGCACTGTCATCAATGTGCTGAAGTATCTCTTTTGACCATTGCTTCTTGTTACCACATTCAGATTGATCTCTTTTAATCTTTTAGATTCATCAAACTGTGGTTTAGTTCCGAGACTCTCAGTCTTCCAGTCAATGATTGGAGACTTCTTGTCAAGAATTTCATAGTCTACTTCCCTGTCCTCATCTGGAGCTATTGTCAAGCACAATTTCAGCTCTTCATTCTCTTTCTCAATGTTAGATGAGTCATCTTGAGAAGTATCTTGTATGTATCTTCTTTTTCTTGACTTCATCTTTTTCCTTGTACCATGCTTTCTTTTTCTTGTGTTCTCTTCTCCTTCATCCTCTTCCTTTACTTCAACTTTAGATTCCTGCTTGATCTCTTCTTCTTTGGAGGAATCTTATTTATTCTTTTTTGTGATCTGTTTATCATCTTAAACAGAACCCTATTCTTTGAAATCTTATTGACCTTTTTATCTTTTTCATACATTGCTTGTATTGTCTTCAAACTTCTTACTCTTCAAATCAGAAATGTTGAAGTTCCCCACATGCTTTAGGTAGGTCATCATCTGATTTCTTAATTGATTGCTTGTTGGAGGTCTTATTTCTGATCTGCCTTGATCTTTGTCTAGCAAGGAACTTTCTCTGAGCAGCAATTGTATCATGAAGGAACTTTGCTCTTTCTTCAATTGTGAACTGCTCTCTTTCTTGCTCTTGAAGCTTTTCAGCAAGGAATTTGTCTGCTCTATTTCGTGCCTTGATTTCATCAAGTTTTTAATAAGAGCTTCTTTTGTTGCTTCTTTTCTGCCAATCTATTTCTCTTCCTCTTCAGCATTCCATTCTTCTTGGAACTTTCCTAGCCAATACTCAATCACTCTCAAGCAGTTTGAATTTCTTTTAACAAACTTGAGGGATACTCTATCACTTTCACTTTTCAGTTTCCATCCTCCTCTTCAATCTTTTTCTTCCCTTTGTCTTTGGGATCAATCTTTGGAAGAGGTTTCAATGTTAGAAGTGATCTTTGAGAAGTAGGCCTAGGTCTATCAATTTCTTCAACATCCTTTAGCTCTACACCTTTCTCTTTTTCTTTTGAAGCAGCTTTGGCTTTACTCATGTTGATAAGAAGTGTAGCTATTGTTTCATCATCACCAAATATCATTGATGTGGGTGATTGAGTGGATGTATGAGAGGCTTTAGAAGGAATTTCTTGCTTAGATTGAGCTTCAGTACTATCTTTTTGTTCTTACAGTAACCTTGATTGTGAATGCATCTCTTCTGAACCTTTCTTTGTTCTTCCAGTACCTTCAATTCTTGTTCACATCAGTACTAACTATGGAACCGTCAGTTTATAACGTTTGGGAGTTCCTTTGTCAGTAATCAGTTTTTCAAACGTCGGTACTAACTCTTACAAAGTCTGGTACTAAACTTTTTCTTTGTCTATAGTATAACTTACATCTTCAGTCTAAGACTTTTCTTAATCCAATGTTGTCTTCATCCATCAAATCTCTTGTCCTCCCTTCACTTTGAGCTCTTTCTTCATCAAAGTGATCAATTTTATCTTCATGCTCTTCATCAAACTGAGGATCTCTTTGAACTGTTGATTCTCCTTTTGCTTTCTTCCTCCCTTGTTTGGATACATTCTTTTTGTGCATCCTTTGTTTCTTTGAGGAGCTCTTTCTTGAGAGTCTTTGCTGCAATGAGACAGTCTTCAGATATGCTTTGAAATGTTTGATGACAGGTTTTGCTTGCTTCTTGAGCTTATTGATCTTAGCCTTCAAGATTTTAATTTCTTTGGCTTGATCTGTAACCTGTTGACATAAGGAGATACAAAGATCATAGACATTTGGGAGAGTCATGTCATCCTCATTCCCTAAAAGGGATGTATCATTGGATGAATGATCTCCAAGATTCTCACCAGATGGTTCTGGGATTGAATCAGGAATGGTAGGAGTGGGTGAAGGTCTTGGGGAAGGTCTGGGGGAAGGTCCATGTTGTTGCTCAAAAGGTACCTCACTTGGTTGAGCAGAAGATGAGTCAGGCAGTGACTCATTTGGGACTTCACCAGTAGGAGCAGGAGAGGGTGATGATTGTTCAACAGATAGTCTTTCTGAGGAAGCACCCTCATCCTGAGTTGGTTGGACCAACATAGTATCAAACAAAGGTGTAAACTTTCTGCCTCGAGGAAATGTTTGCCCTTCTTAATCATAAAAGAAAAAACTTTACTAGTTAAACTATTTACAGGAAAGTGATCTAAGGGTACAGATATACTAGCTAATTGTCTACCTAAAAATATAGAAATAAAACGAGGATACATTACAAACTTCTTCTTTGCCTCTAGATGTCTAACCATCCCATCAAAAATTAATTTGGAAAAATTATACTTTTGATTAGTTGTTAAACAAATTACAGCTGTTGCAATGTTTGTAGGAATTTGATCCCAAGAGGTACTTTTGGAGCTTAAACAATGATTAATTGTGTGAAATAAAAACCTCCATTGGGGTGAAAATAAAGCTTTATTAAATGAGTAATTACTAAATCCCCTTCATATCCCATACGCTGAATAGCATTAAAGATAGCTTGATTTGGCAATGAGTCTATCCCATCAGCATCATCAAAAATAAGATCAGTTCGAATTGATGCTTCCGAGATAGACACCACCTTGCCAGCTACTTTGGCAGTTATGTGCCTTACATTGTTGATTGTTTTGGACTTAGCAGATGTCCAAAACTGTTCAACGAATGTGGTCGAGACAACAGGACTTACAGTGAGTGCATGAAAGATATTTAAATTTCCGAAGATAAATACATTGTCTTCATGAAAACTCGTCATTTCCATTCAGTCTTTTCCAAGTTCTGCGATCATGTGGTGCTTAGGACAACGGACTCAAGGCAGCACATTTTGCTTAGAAGAGAGAGATCGTCGGTACTGAGAGATTAGGGCTTGTAAAGATGAATGATAGTTAGAGAGACTAGATTGCTTGAGCTAGTTGTTTTGCGGGATTGATAATGCTTTCTTATAGGTTTGTGCGTGTCCTAATTTTAAAGAAAATCGTTCCATTTACTCTTTGTTCCCTTGGACCGGTGGGATATTTTGTACTCTTTCGTCTCTTTAGCGGTACTAACTTTCATCAGCGGTTACTATGTTGCTATTGGTCGGTAACTATTCTTTTTCCTATCTAAGAATGATCTATGTGAAGTATCTAGGAATGCTTTCTGCATCCTTCAGTTACTCTTCTCAGTGTCGCTCTATATACCTTCTTATAGTTTTTTAGACAAGCATTTCTTCTAGCTAATGGTAGATTCTACCATCTGACCTATCTAACCATGACTCACTATTCAGGTTAAGGTACAACTGTCCAACCTCCCCTCACCATCAACACATAGTAACCATTTTTACCTGGCACACATCGCTCCATTGGTATGTATCCTCTTTGTTGTCAAACATGACATAGACCCGTCTCTTGGTGGGATCGATAAACCACTCCTGGCATTATACCTTTTAGATGAGTTCTACATAATTAATGTCTTCTTAATGCTTCACAAGAGAATTCTTACTCTTAAAACGTGGTTTGTCCTTAGGTTTACGATTTGGTACAACACAGTTTCTTGGTCTAGTTGCTACCGAAAGGTGTACTGACCACTTGTTGGTACGGTTAGCTATGCTTGCATGATACTGATTGAAGTTGATGAGTAGGAAGGTGGAGTATAAGGTTTTAGGGGTTTCTTAGAACAAGTTTGATTTGCCATGGTATGTTTTACCTCTTTTATCCACAGATGACCCATTCATGTTGCCTCCCTTTAACCAATGTAGCTTATGGATTTATCATCCCTATTGAAACAACCAAGAACTGAAATCGGCTAACATCAAATGCCTTGGTTAGTAAATCAGCTACATTGTCATTTGTGTGAATCTTAAGCACTTGTATGAGTTTCTTCTCATATGCATCTCGAATGAAGTGGTGCCTAATTGCAATATGCTTTGTCTTCGAATGATATACTAGATTCTTCACAATGCAAATGGTACTTTCATTATCAATGTAGATCTTTGTGTTCATGAAGTTGAACCCATAGTCTAACATTTGATTTTGAATCCATAAAACTTGCCCACAACAGCTTGCAACAGCAACATATTCGGCTTCTGTTGTAGAAGTGGCCACAATTGTTTGCTTTTTGCATTGCTAAGTAATGAGTCTCCTGCCAAGAAATTGACAACCTCCTGTTTGTATAGTCACACACTCATCATCACTGTCTGATTCATACTCCTCAATTATAGGAGCATCAGACCATACCTTAGGTTGAACTTCTATATGTGATTCATTGACAACTGGTTCAAACACTAATTCAGAAGGTTCTGTACTAATGTTAGAGTCACAGGCATCAAGTTCATTTATTTGGGATTCAGGTTCACTTGGTTGAGTCTTTTCTGGACCATATGTATATGTGTGTACTCTATTTTCTACATCAGGTCCTGAGTGCAGATAATTCCCTGTCATGGGTGGTGGTACAGCATGCATTTCACATGTTTCATTAAGCCTTTTATGCAAAGTTGTATTTTCAGAATCACTTTTATTGCACTTAAAGACACTTTGCATAACTTCATTTTCATAACTCAAAATTCCACTATATCTATAATCACCATACCCCAGCCTAAATTTATCTCTGGCACTCATAGAATAATTTGCAATTTTACCAAGATTTTTTGAAGAATGATTCCATTTGTCTACTATTACTTCTAAATCATCTTTTTCTTTTTGAGCTTTTGCCAACAATGTCTTATGGTATGTTTATGAACATCTGTTTTGTCATCTAAATCTATCTTTCATAATGTGAGTTTTTGTTCATACCAAAGTTGACCTTGTGATGGGCAATATTTGTGCGTCTACCTTTTTAAGAGCTTTGGGGTTATAAGCCTTTAATTCTATTTGCTAGATACTAAGTTCTCTCTCTGAACTTCATTTTGCCGCTTTTATTGGTTGGCTTAAGACTCTTCACCACTCACAAGAACCAGCCCCCCCCATGTTACTGTGTGTTTGATCCTGAGCTGTTGCTAGCCATAAAAGCATAATTTTCATCATCTTCTAAATGAGTTGTCCAGTCAACACATTCTCCATCAACTGTCACTAGGTCTTGACTCTTCTTTCTTTACAGTTCTGCTCCACATCGTTATTTCCTGCATTTCCATCCATTCGTTCATTTCCAGTATTCCTCCATCCCTCCTCCTTGTTATCTTCCCTTTGTTCTACATTCTCTTGCTAAATGTCTTGTTTTTGTGGCAAGTTTTGTAGCATTCCCACTTGTTTTATCAAAAACCAAAAGGGTTCTTTTGAATCAAAATGTAGGCTTTCTACCAAGTCTTATTGTTTTAAATTCTTTTTTATCTTGGTGGATAATTGCTACTTGCCATTTTTTTTAATATCCTTTCTTCACAGGTTATATTCATCACATGGTCTAAGTCCTCCATGTTTAGTTTAGGAGTACTAGATTGACTTGCTAGCAGGGGAATTTGATTGATGTTTGTTCACTGCTTTGAATTATGACCAGAAGAAGTATTGGAAACGTCATTAAAAGTGGTATAAACCATCATTAGTTACTGCTGGTGTTTTATGAAAAACAATGCTATATTTAGTAAGTTGGGAAGTGAGCTGTATAGCCTTTTACATAATTTTCCAAAGGACTCTTTGGTTGTTGTACTAGTCATCAAACTGAGGACTGTCCATACCTGGTTTGTTCCTCATGATTAAGGAAACTTGTAACCAAGCAGAAGGTAGAGATCTTAGAAATTTCTGATTTGCATCTTCAGTTGATACATACTGCTCCCATGAATCTTTGTGACTGAGAAAAGGACTTTGGAATCTTCTCTAAGCCTTTGTGATTCCCTTACTGTGTTGCATAAAACTGTATCCTTCAAACTGTTTCTTTAAATGTACTTCTGCATTCTTTTGATTCATTCTTTTTCCACCAAATCTGGATTTGATGGCATTCCACATTTCTTTTGCATCTGTCATCTTATGGAATTTAGCTAGATGATCTTCTGGAATGGCCATTAGCAAGGTGGTCCTTGCTTTTCTTTCTCTTTCTCTTGCCACTACTTCTTCTGCTGATTTAGGAGGCAAAATTTTAATTTGTCCTGATGTATCAGTTGTGAATGACACAGGACCATTTCCGTTTTGGATTACCTCCCAAATTGGATAGTCTGTATGAGCTAGATAGTGTTCTATCTTCATAGCCCATATATCATATTCTCCTTTTTTGAGAATAGGCAGTTTGATGGTTGATACTGTTTGAGGAGTTTGTTGTGTTGGTTTTTGTTGTGTCTCTTGTGGAGGTGGTGGTGGTGGAATTTCATCATGTGTTCCAGACATGTTTAGATCTTTTGGTTGAAGATGAATAGCTGGTTTTATGTGTTCTTCTTATTCAGAGTTTCTTAAAGGCTCTGATACCACTTGAAGGTCTGGTAATCTGATTGGTCTTTAGCTGCATATATAAAGGATGGTTGCCTTGTTGTTTTATTACTCATGACTATGTAGATACAATGCACTATGAATAATATGTGTTAATGCTGGAACTCTTTTTTCACAGGTGTTAAGATGAACAATGTACAACGGAAATAACAACTTTATTTAATGTGGTCTTGGGAGTACTGATTGGATTAAGTTGTGTGTGGGGAAGCGTCTCTGGTTTGGATCTTTGTGTTACAACTTTTTGTGCTTATATATGCCTAGGGGCTTGGTTATGAGTTGGTGTCACAGTTTTGGAGCGTCTGTGAGTGGGTGAGTTGTGCGCTGTGTGTGAGGGGTTTAGTGATGCGACTTGGGTCGTTCTGTTGAGGGCGTAGTTAGGGGCCAAATTTTATACCATCCCCCAAATTGAATTTCTTTTAACTAATATCTAACAGTACTTAACTACTTTGTTACTGTCCAGGTACTTAAGTATCTACTGACAGTAACTATACTATTGTAATGTCCGGTCTACTAAGTTAAGAACCATCATTATCCTATCACACCCCATTTCAAAGTTTACCTACGGGCCGTCATGTCCGCTTCTATCTTCCTAAAAAAATAAAAAAAATATAAAGCGTTGAATCTTAGATTTTTCATATTTGATCAGTCTCAAGTCGCAGCCAAAGAAAAAGAAATGGTTTTATCTATCCAAATCTGGTTACACTTGTCCAATCTATTTTGTTTTTAGCTTTTTTTTCGTCAAAGATCGTAAGGCAATTTAGTTCCATTGTTTCTGGTTTTCCTTCATTTTTTTATTTGGTTTCGTCTAAACAATGGCTACAAAAGCCATAAATCTAATTCTGTTTACTATATAATTTTTCCTTTTATATGTTTTTCCAAGCATCACCCAGCAGAATATTATAAACAATCACATATATATCAAGATCTAATCTCCTTTTCATTACAAACGCATTGTTGCTTCTGCTCGTATCTTATGAACAAGATTGAAGAATTTGTACGGCTTGCTACACGACTTCATCAAGAAAGTTTATTTTGTTTTTTTACTATTAAAGTTTTCACTCCAGTCTCGAGCTTTCGTGATTTCACCACTTAGACTGCGGGAGAGTATTAGCCAATAAATAAGTTGGCCCAAGTCCGGTGTGTGGGCTTTGGGTCGAATAGACATTTAGGGTTTTTTTTTTTTAACGTTTTAGTGATACCTTTGTAATCTATAAATAGTGATGAATTATAAAGTATATGATAACGGGGTTTTTCTATCATCTAACAATTCACAAATTACTAAAAACGTTCACATGTGAGTAAGTGTTTGGTTACTGTTTAAAATTGATTCATTAGCTTAATTAATATATGCAGATTTCTTAGTATAATAAACAAACAATCAATTAAATTAAAGAATAAAAACGATACAGGTCACATATAAACAGCCTATATATATTCGAACAGAGATAGAGAATAATATTGAATATAATTTATTGATATTAAGATGTTGACCTTTTTGAAATGAATCAACATGTATGACAAACACATGGAGAATGTGGACCTAGTGGAGTACCGGTGCATACTCCCTTGGCATTTGACCAAATCTTTTGACACATATGTCATTGCAACAACCAGGCGGCCAATACTGAAGGGGCTGGCATAGAACATCCTGCAGTCGTGAGAGAATATGATCCCATCTGGGTTAACAACGAAATCCTTTTCTGCAACGAGACCATCACGTATGCATTTAACAATATATGGTTGTCCCAAACTGCATGCATGATCATGTTACGTACGATATGAATTGTCAATCAATCCTAAATCATATAGTTCGGGAATATAAAAGAATCGCAACGAAATTTATATTTACCTAGCCATACAGGAAAATGACGACGATCATGTAAGTGTTCATCCCCATGGACTAGGGAAATGGGTCCTTTGAAATAACTTT
The DNA here is from genome assembly GCA_026074375.1 of Tanacetum coccineum. Lineage (NCBI taxonomy): Eukaryota > Viridiplantae > Streptophyta > Magnoliopsida > Asterales > Asteraceae > Tanacetum > Tanacetum coccineum. The sequence goes on along the minus strand of BQNB010022503.1, from coordinate 27,694 downwards.
ATTATGTTTTTTTTCACTTAGAATTAAAAAGAATTACTTTTTACTATGCTTGTTGTTGTTAACACTGCGGGAATCGAGTTTTTATAGCCACAGCATGCCTTAAATATTGGTAATTACGAAATTGCAGGTACATTTTTACTATAATAAGCTTAGCATCACAAGAAAAGATTTGATTCTTTCCGTGGTTTTAGATTTTCTTTGGAATGGAAAAGTATTTGCATTGGATTAAAAATCAATAACTGATTTGTGCATACACAACTTTTGCTTTGGAATGAAGTTATATAAGTATGCCAAATCACAAACGTTACGAAATCTTTGGATATTATAATTTCTTCTTTCCAAGTGCGATGCAGTTACTCAATTCATAAGCTAAATCTATATCTATACTACTTTATAAAGAACGAGGCATTCAGACCCGTGCGATGCACACGGGTTGTATATAGTTGTTGTGTGCTTGTGTTTTGAGTTAAGGAAGGTTCAACGCCTACGGGTTTTTGAAAATTAGTTTTAATCGGTTGAATCCGTTTATGCATCTAGTAGAAGGAAATTCAGTCCTTTATTTGATAAATGGTATGGTGAAAGATTTGGTCTCCCAGTTTAGTGCAAGTTGCACGTTTATCTGTATTAGTTTGTATTTGAGTGTAAATTTGTTTTGAGCTTCTTGTTTGGATGTTATGACATGTCATATGCTTCAAACTTGTTCTACAATTGTACACTTTCAGTTTTCTATTCTCCTTACAAAGTGTAAATCAAGCTGATTAATCAACTTTTGTTCATGAATATTGTAGTAAAATAATATAACACAATATTTGTACATAATCAAAGGATATCAAATTATATTATCTTATATTTTTTTCAGGATAAATTTATGCCTTGAACTAATGTATTGTGTACTTTGTGGCATAACTTCTAACACTACAACATTCGATGCTTTCCCCAGCAACATTCCGACCCTTTCGCCAGCGACATGTCGCTGGGGAAATCTATCCCCAGCGAAATGTCGCTGGGGAAAAGTTGATGGGGTAAGCTCGATGGCAAAACATTCCCCAGCGAAAAGTGGGCCCCACGTATTTTTTGGTCAAGGAATTGGTGCCACAGTGGCAGTAGATTCCCCAGCGACATGTCGCTGGGGAACCTTCTGATTAAAACCAAATATTTAAAGTTAATAATAAAATCTTAAGTTAATTGCACATTTTCCCCAGCGACATGTCGCAGTGGAATAAGATTCCCTTTGAGTTTGAACTTTTCAACCGCTTTTCCCCCGGAGTTTTGTCCTTTAGCGGGATTTTCTCCAGCGACATGTCGCTGGGGAAAAGTCTGCAATTTTTTTTTATATACAGTCTGCACAGCAGCATTTCCAGATTTTTTCCGGAAAAAATTTGCCTGCACCGCAGGCATTTCCAGATTTTTTCCGGAAAAAAATCTACCAAAAACCTGGTATACATCACCACAACTTTGTACCAATTACACAAAAAAAAAGTAAACGAATTCTCGAATACAAAATTACACCACAACTTGTACAAAACCAAAATCTAATATAGGGAAATCGTCCTAAAAAAGCCGAATATGTGCACATGATTGTTTAGGGAAACAAGCTCTGATTAAATGTAGCATATAGGGAAAACCAAGTAATAGTTCCACAATGTTAAACATTAAAGAAATAAATGTACCATACTATATGAACATATAACAAGACTAACTCGGTCATCGCCTCCATCCTCACACCCCCGTTATCCATCACCATCTCTCGCCCTCTTCGTATCATTTGCGCTGCGACTCCCGCTTGGGCTCTCCACCTGATTCATAAACGTGCTAATAAGCATCCGCGAACTGTTGTCGTTCCTCATCAAGTCATCATGAAATCGACCTATCCAAATTCCTGCTTCTGTCAACGGGTGCGGTTTATCGCTCAGCCTAGATCCGTGGACGTTATCCTGGCATTACCGGGACCCACGTTATGGAATTGTGGCGCAAAGCTTTCGCTAGGACCTTCGCGTTTGATTTCTGTAGTGGGTGTGCTTCACCCGTCGCCCGAGCTCCCTCATCTATTCCTATGTGAGTGACAAATAAACACATATAGTTAAATATATTAGTCGGTGTTGCTACATTATTAATCAGATGATCATACAGTATGGTTTGAAAGAATCTTTATTACATCGGGAGAGCCTCAGGATTCTTGGAAATTCACCTGTTAACGGTGTGCAGAGCGAAAGAAGTCGTCGATCTTCTGAAGGTTCCTCTTGGGGTTGCCGACGTCATTTTCTGTGACATTACACACGCTATAGATCAATTAATTAAAAAATGACAAATTTTAACACACCAAATGTTTTAATTCAGATATATATATGTATGTAAAATCAATAATAATAATAATAATTACCATCAGATGTTCGAGTGAGAGGGATCGACAGTGATCCATGGGTGAATACCACTGTGACTCTTAGACGATTTCAGCCTATTTGTTAGGCTCGCTGGGCGGTTAGCAGGGCATTCCAGAAGTTGATGTTTTTCTCCACTATTCTTCCGTGTTCTCATCGGGTTTGCCCAGCGCTGATCCGATCCAAATCATAAGCTCCATAGTCTCGGGGTCTTGATTCAATGCTCCCTCTTCAAAGGTTGCCTTGTTGGTGTTATATGATTTTCCAAAACATGAGCCTGAATGTATCCTTCGATTCTAGGCCATCGCTCGGCATCTCATATTGCGGCTTCGAGGGTTATACGTTGACTGCAATCATATACAACACATTGAAAAACAGAGTTAGAATTAAATTTATATATTTATTTTAAATTTGTTTTTTATTTAATAAACAAATTTCGATGAATTATACACCAATTAAATTAAATGAACATAATAATTAAATAACATTTAAGGATAACTGAACCCAAGAGTAGCCATCAGCCTCGCCTTGTCCCCCCGCGGAAGGACCTTCTGCCAGGAAGGGTATTAACAAAAGGTTATACTCCTAATATTCTCCCGAAGTAGTTTACCACTGAGTTGAGTAATAGGGGCAGGTAGGGAAACCGTGTTATCAGCTCGGTCTTCGAAACCGGATCTCCGATGGGACGACCTTTATTAGCGGCCACCTGTGCATCCTTTATATAATTGGTTTTTCCGGGTCCGTCCCGGGCCTCCTTCCTGCCGGCTTCACGCCGCCCAAATTGGCTTTCGCTTTCCTTTTCTCTGCCAAAATAAAAGTGAGTGATTATGTCATAAAAGTTCAAGGCACAAGCTTAGTTCAATATATGTATCAAATTTATGCTTCTGTATTACAATAATCCAGAAATTCTTACCTCGGTTGATGGAATGAGCAATCCCGCGCAAACCGATATGATGTAGGAGGTGGACGTGAAGGTCCTCACTACCACCGTCCTCGTCCTTGTGCTCTGGTGCAACATCAGCCATCTGTACAAGTAAAATTAGCATAAATGTAGAAATATTCATGAACAATATAATACAAGAATGCACTAGCTTAAATATCCACAAATAAATTTACACATTTTATACAGATCCTCTAACAATTTCATTCTTCACTTATTCATTCAAATATATAGTGTTATTTTGCTAGTTACAAACAAGTTAATCTTCTGCTTCACTAGTAATAAACTTTCTCAACCACCAATCATCAATCATGATGAGTCTCTTCAACATTCGAGAATCTGCGTAAATAATGGGAAGGGGTCTTCACATCGCTATATCTTCCGTCTTCGCCAGTAGAACATCAATGATATATGGCGGGTTTTTTGCGTTCAACCTCCATTGATTCACCATCTATATGCAAATCTATATAGAAGGTGACATTATCCAAAGTCATTCCACACTAGTAGAAGGTGGGTATGATCGATGAGTTGTACAAATGTATAATATCAGGTTGTACGAGACAAAACATTTCCCCTCAACCTCCCCCTAAAATATGTGTTTAAAGGACATATTCGTAGGACGGTAAAAGGAGAATACCTCTGTTTCGAAATCATCTCAAATAGAAACCAATTATACTCATTCATATCCTAAATTAGACAAAACATTAAAAAAGCAGTCCCAAAACTGGGGACTTTCCGAAATTAATTTCTAATAAATTAATTTCGGACGGGTTTTCTATAGGATGATCAAATTCAGACGGGATCTTTCGAATTTAATCTCTAAATCCTATAAACAATCATAAAGGATAAAAAAAAAGTTTTACAAATCCCCAACGTTTTTAAACCGCTGCCACCGCCACAATAATTATGGTTAAACAAAATTTAATTAAGTTTTTACTTCCCAACGACATGTCGCTGGGTGATACCTAAAGGATAAAAAAAAAGCACACTTATTAACCCGATGCCCGCCAAATACCCCGCTGCCAACGCGAGAAGGAAAAACCCCGCTGCCCTGCCTAAATCCGCCAACTGCCCCGCCAAAAACCCCGCTGCCCCGCCAAAAACCCGCCAATTGCCACCCAATACCAAGAAAAATCCTCGCTATCGTCACGCTACTCCACAAAATACCAGAGATTATAATTTTAGAGGATTAAGAGGGGAATAAAAAAAGAATTAAAACTTTTAGAGGAGGAGGTGCTCTGTGTGTGGAGGGTTATGCCGTGAGGGGGGTGGCGAACGACGTGGTGGTGTGGTGGTGGTGTTGGTCGGCCGATGTAGTGGTGTGGTTGGTGGTTGATGGTGGCGATGAGTGGGGTGTCCTCCCGGTGGTGTTTTTTTGATGATAAAATCGTCAAAAGAGATGTTTTTTTGTGTTTTAATGGTTTTGGTCGTGTTTATGATAAGGTTTTTCCCTGCGACAATCCCCAACGACATGGTCGTGGGGAAGGATGGAACGATTTACTACACTTTGACTTTGTCATCGCTTTAAAATTAATTTTTTAGTAAGGAAAACTTTCCCCAGCGACATTTGTCGCTGGGGAGGAAACTTTTCATTTTGTCTTTTTGCGGAAAAATGGCGCGCGTTATTGAAAAATTATGGAGGGCTAAACGGAAAAAATTCCCCAATCGTATTGAAATTATTTTTTACCCCCCAGGGGTGACATGAGCTGGGGAAATGAAAAGGGAGAAAGTGTAATCTTATTAAAAATTATGTTAAATTAATTGTATACATTTATATATATAAAATACTAATATGTTTTTTATAAATTATGTATCTTATAAATAAAAACTAATTTTTTTTATTATTGTTTATATATGATCTGGTTTATCGGTTCATTCGGATTCGACGTCTTCGGTTTCGTCGGGTTTTGTGGTTTTTCTCGGTTCACCGTTTACGAGTTAGGGTTACACATTAAAGGTTCAACGTATAAGGTAGGGTTACACATTAGAGGTTCAATGTATGAGCTAGGGTTACCACATTAGATGTTCAATGTATGAGTTAGCGCTAGGGTTACACCATTGTGGTTCATGTATGAGGTTAGGGTTACACATTAAAGGTTCAATGTTAATGAGTTATAGGTTCAACATCATCGTGGTGATATATTGAAGTTGGATCCTAGGATCACTGTTTCGACTTCGGTTATGATTCGTAACATAAGGTACAGTTACACATTAGAGGTTCAAAGTATGAGGCTAGGGTTACACATTAGAGGTTCAATGTATGAGTTTAGGGTTACAATTAGAATAGGTTCAATGTATGAGTTTAGGGTTACACATTAAAGGTTCAAATGTATGAGCTAGGTTACACTATTAGTGGTTCAATATATGAGTTGTTTGTATATTTGCATATCGATATTGAAAACCTCATGTTGTATTTTGTTATGGTACGTATTATTGTAAGTTCACCGTTGATGAGTTACGGTTCAACTTTGTAGGTTAATGTATGAGTTAGGGTTTCAACATTATAGGTTCAATGTTATGAGTTAGGGTTAAAACTTTTATAGGTTCTTGTTATGGAGTTAGGGTTCAACATCATCGTGAGATAAATATTGTAAGATGGATTCTAGTGATAATGTTTCGACTTCGGTTTTACTGATTCGTATACATACAAGGTAGGGTTACACATTAGAGTGTTCAATGTATGAGCTAGGGTTACCAATTAGAGGTTCTTCGTTTAAGGTAGGGGGCCAATTAGAGGTTCAAATGTATCGAAGCTAGAGGTTACACTATTAAAGGTTCAATGTATGACTAAGTGATTGCTTAGATCTAACACGATATTTCCATATTTCAACGCCATTTCATATGATATGTTACGGTTTATAATTTAGATGTTCATGGATTCTTCTAGGGACTCATTTCTTAAAAAAACTATAGTAGTTAACTGTCCTCCGGAAGCCAAAATACGCGAGCATTATTAAAGATTATGGTAGCCATTGAAAAGAGTATTTGCCAGTTTTGGTTGGGAAACCCACCAAGGAGACGGTGTTTATGTCCATGTATGACAACAAAGGGATGCGTACCATTGGGTATGTTACGAATCATAACAGAAGTCGAAACATGATCACTAGGATCCAACTTCAATATTATCTCACGTTGATGTTGAACCCTAACTCATCGTTAAACCTATAATGTTGAACCGACCTACCTCATACATTGTGTGAATTGAACCTATAATGTTGAACCCTAACTCATACATTGAACCTACAATGTTGAACCGTAACTCGTACGGTGAACCTATTATGTTGAACCCTAACTCATACATTTATAAAAAGGCCACTTCATAAAAAGGCCACTTTGTGTTATTGTTTCATGTAAGTATGGCTGTTCAAGCACAGTTTTTTTCTGATCATTATCAGAATTATAACTACAACAATATGGGCTTCTCTAATATGCCTTTGGGTTTCAAAAAGAAATGGGACGTTTGGGCTTCTCTAATTATAACTACAACAATATGTCTTCATCAAATTCAAGAAGAAATGGGACGTTTGGGTTTCAAAATTTGTCCTCTGAGCTTGAGAGACAAGGGTTAGAAATGGACTGTTTTCTTCATTTTCAGGTATCTTTTTTGTTCTCCCGCCTAAATAGGTTCAATGTATGAGTTAGGGTTCAACATTATAGGTTCAACATTATAGGTTCAAAATGACTTTTCTTATGATTTTCTTACTACGTAACAGCCAGGAACGTTAGATAGAGGATGCGGCTACTTTAAGTGGATGGATTCTCCTTCTGGATCGTCAACACCTCCAAGTTCTTTTCCTCGATCGTCAACACCTCCAAGTTATTCTCCGGGAACTTCAACACGTCCAAGTTTCTCTCCGGGATCTTCCAGATCTGCACAGAATCTCGGAAAGGCAGAGTGCTCAAATTGTAAGTTCTTGGCTGAAAAGATAAAGACACTAGAGGCAAGGATAAGGATACTAGAGGGACAATTAGAGATGGAAAGGCATCCCGAGAACCACACACTTGAGTCAGCTGCAATACTTCACGAGATCTATAATGGGATGGGAAACCTTAATATGGAGTAGTTTTTCATTAAGATAAATCAATCTAGCATTTGGAATGTATGAGTTATGCTTTAATGTTTGAGTGTTTATCGATTTCTAATGTAATTTGATGTTTTAATAATAAACGTTAATCGATTTGGTCATTCCGTGTATTATGATTACATATAGTGGTAGCTAGGAGTAAAATTCAGTTAACTTTGAAGTAAATTTAGTTAGTATGTAGAATATTGAACCGAAAATAGCCAAAAAAACGTTGTTTGCTTAAAAGTCAAAAGAACATCCCCAGCGATATGTCGCTGGGGGAAAATAAGCCCAAACCCGAAAACATGTTAACTTATAAACGGGCCAGCCCAATAAATAAGCCTGTTACATTTCCCCAGCGACATGTCGCTGGGGAAAAGTTGTACATCTCAAACGTTACAAAAATTATCGAGTAATTACGCACTAAGCAATGTACAAAAGTATCCCCAGCGACGTGTCGCTGGGGAAATACTGGCGGGATGATTTCCCGCTTAGATTTTCGCTGAATTTTTTTATCAAATTTCATTAAAATTTTCCCCGGCGACATGTCGCTGTGGAAAAGTTTCAATAACATTTGACTAAAAATTCAACGAGAAAAAGTGTCACGTCGGAGTATTTTTGTCGTTTAGTGACTTTTCCCCAGCGACATAAGTCGCTGGGGAAAGGGGCTTTTGTTGTAGTGCGATCGCTCGTTAGAAACCCCAAACACAGCCTCCCAATCCGTCACTAATGAAATTCTATGTCAATAGTCTCTTTTTGATATTCAGTACTTCTAAAATCGCTATTACTATATTTGCACATATCTATAACTACCTGTTCCATCAACAAACTTTTGGTATTATATCTTAATTAACTTAGATGTTTAGTGTTGTTAGTACAAAATAGTGTAATAATGGTTGAGGGAATAATGTGCTGTTACAATGGAGAATTGCGAGCCCGTATCAGATAGAGGTTGTACCAAGTTGAATCATTTGGTAGATTTTCTGCTAAGTAAAGAAGACACCGTAGCCTTAACCTGGCGGGAGAATGTCCCACGATTGGACTCGGTGTTATAAGTAGTATTGATAATAAATATTGTAGTGGTAAATGGTAGCGGTAAATTCATCTCATTTGAAGGTAAGGATAACTTCATATATAGATAATAATAATAATAATAATAATAATAATAATAATAATAATAATAATCGGATGCCGTGATTCCAATGCCTAGATCACGACGATGTTCGAAAGACGTGTTTATTCAAAGATAGGAAGGAAAAGTACTTATTGTGCCAACTATATCGGGCAAATGAGAAATAGTGACGACAACAACAGAAGCGTCCCTAGCTAGGTAAAGCACGCTTGTGCCAAGATTCTGCATAAAACAAAAAAGATTGGTTATTAATAGGCATGTAATTATCACTACTACACAAACTGTTTTTTTCCACGGTAAAATCCGTGGGAAATCCTGTGGGTAAGGGCCCTTATCCACTGATTTCCCACGGAATTATTCCGATGCAAAAACCCTCGTGGGTAAATATTTTCCCACTGATTTTCCCACGAAATGTTGACTATTTCCCACGGATTTCCCACGTTGTCTAGCAACCATTTTTCACATTTTTGCCACAGATTTTCCACAGTTATTTCCCACTGATTTCTCACAAAAAATTTCCGACTGATTTCCCACATTTTTTACCAACAATTTTTGCCACAGATTTCCCACACTGATTTCCCACATTTTTTACCAATAACTTTTGCCACAGATCTCCCACAGTTATTTCCCACTGATTTCTCACGAAAATTTTCCCACTGATTTCCCACATTTTTTACCAACAACTTTCCACAGATTTCCCACAGAAAGATATATTTTCCCCTAACTATTCGGTGGGAATTTTGTGATTAATCCATGGAAACACGTGGCTAAATTCCGTAGTTTTCATATATTAATTTGAGACTTTTCCAAAATCTGTAAATACGAAAAACTAATATTTGAAACAATAAAAAACATTAATAAATCACCAAAATAAAATCTGGTATCCAAAATACAAAAATGAGTCTGTCGATGGACATAAATCCGTAATCCAAAAGACATAGGGTAGCGACGTATTATCAGACGACGCAACATTGAAATTGTATTATCACAACAGGTGTTTTGTTGAGCTAAGGGAAAGGAGATATACAAAAAGACATGAGCACATGTCAACCTTTCCGAAACACTAACATGACTGATCATCAAATGCCACACACTGAAATGCACGAGCTCACGATGTCGTCCAACTCCTTGGTAGTAAAAGGCTTCTTGTCATTCCACGATATCTATAAAAACATCCATAAGCTCTATGTAAGTTTCAGATTGTACAAAGATGCAAGAAGTAAATGAATTGCTTAACTGTGTTCATTTCTCTCCCTGCTTTTTTTTTTATCAAAATCAAGTACCTGAATACACACTTACATTGTTTTACCTACACTAGCATCTGCATATATACAATCAACAACATGAAGAGAAGAAGACTACTAAAAGGTAAAAGTCTAAAAAATACACTTTTTTCTGCCTACTTTCAATTCCAGTTGTGCAGATGAACTACTAAAGTGTAGTGCTAATTTTTTAGATGCCAAAAATGCAAGATGTTAAAACGAATACAACTTCGTCTTTTTATTTGAGATACTAAAACACCACTAAGCAACAGATATCAAATTCAATGTTATTCAACATCAAATTCAATATTATTCAACATGAAACCATTATTCTCAAAGGTCAGACTGAAGTTCCAATGAGAATGCTATAGAACTTCATAAGGAAATAACACTTATTGATAAAAAAACAAAACAAAATGGAGTACGTTCACTTGTGAATTTATCTCACAAATCTCGCATGCGTTTATTTACAAAAAGAACAACATATTCACATGTGGATACTGGATAATAACGTAAAATAACCGTCCTTTTGTTCTCAAGTTATTTAACATTCTGAGATGCACCCACTACCCTTACATGGCTAAAGTCTAGTTTGATACTATGACAAGCCATACGAACCCTTTCAAAAAGAATAGAAAATCCAACCTTTGTGCTAATTATCTATTTACATATCCAGTAACAATATAATATTACTAAATATCAACAGGGGTATTTCTCTAGTAACAGCATGCATGCAATTCTCTCGCTCACCAAACTATGTGTCTAGTTTGTATTAGATGTATAACTCTGTTTGATCAAAATTGTATGCGCCAGTGAATTCAATCAAAAATCCATATAAGAAATTTAATAAGCATTAGAAAAGCATATAACATGTCACGTATGACATTTTTTCTTCATATTGAGCCTAAAGAGCAAAATACTTAAAAGATACATTATTAGGTTACTTATGGTCTTGGGAACGAGTGTTGTTGATGGGTTACAAACTAATGCATCCACTTCATCACATAGTAGCCGCACTTCTAATAGTAACGTTGTTGGTTACACTAAAAAAAGTAATAGCAACTTTATAAGCATTCAACAAAAGAAATAAAAATAATAATATACATGTAGAAAATAAGATGATTTACCTCAGCGAGATTCCATTTGATATTACCAAACGCCCTAAAAGAAATTGAAGAATGGTAGAGTTTTGTTAACCTTTATAGATATAAAGATGAATTATACGTTAATGCAAAAAATTCTTACTTCTGTACTACAGTGGTGAATTTGTAGATATCCTCGTTCTTTCCCTCTATATCATAATCCAAAATGAACCTGGTGTTTTGTTGAGGTACAATTATGAACAGATTCCAGTGTTTACTAGTGAGATGCGACCTTTTAGTTTAAATACTTCACATGTCATAAAGCAATAAAAGATAGTGTTGCATATAGTACCTTTCACCATATGGCACATATCTTGCTCTTTCATACCATGCTCAACTATATTTTGCCCAACCATATCATGCTCATGAATATGCCCATCCATAAGCTCTTCCATGTCAGCCTAGCATTAACAAAACATGCAGCTAACTCAGGACTAAAATTATGAGAGCAAAAAAGCTTTATCGAACAACCCATTTATGACAGAAAATAAGACACATAAAACCCACATATGTGACAGCTAATTCAGACCTAAAACCTCCATTTTGGACCGAAAATAATCATGTTCAAACCACCAATTTGTGAGAGAAAAAAAGCTTTACCGAACAACCCTTTTATGACAGCATAAAGGACACACAAAAACCCTCATATATGACTATAGCTTAAGATCATTTACTAATATAAGATATATATGATACAAAAGGAAGAAGCTAGCCTGACGAAAACATAAATACAAGTAAAGCATTTCAACAAACACCTTGTGTTTAGACACATAAACATGCTGAAATCATAAACTATAAAAAGCTATTAGAACCCAAATCGCATAAAATAAATAGTAAGCAAATGATAAAAATTGTTCCAAAAAGGAACAATTAAAAAAAATTTAAAAATTGAAACCATACCTGTGCTATTTTTAGGGATTGTGGTTGTTCAGAGGTGAAACGGTGGTTCGTGTTGTAGTTAGGATATGAGATAGTGATGGTTTGGTGGAGCGGCGTCAACGGTTGAGACGCAAGATGTGCTTTTGAAAAATTAGATAAGAAGAAGATGTGTGGATGACAAATTCAGATAAGACATAGTGGGAAAAATGTTATTTTGATTTTGGGGAAAAGTTCAAACGGGACAAATGGAATTTTTGGGAGAGGGAACCGGGAAAGATCATATCTGGGATAAATAAAAATAATTAAATATTGTATAAATTAATGTAACTATGAAAAAATAAAAACGTAAAATGTTAAGTCACGTATAATTAATTATTTCATATCATAATTTATCCGCAACAACATTTTTAACGTATGGTATGGTACGTATCACAAGTGGGAATAGGGGTGGAAACGAGCCGAGTCAAGCCCGAGCCTGCCAGAGCTCAAGCTCGTTTCGAGCCTCATATTTTGAGCTCGAGCTCGGTTCAGGCTTGACTAATTTATATGTTGAATAAAACATAGTTAAAATGGAGCTCGACTCGTTATTCTCAGAAAGCTCGAGCTTTCCCACGGATTTAGGCAGAAACGTAAAGACGATATTTTTGTGGAAAATCTGTGGGTATTTACACACGTATTTCCCACGAATTTATCAACTTGGTGGGAAATTACCCATGACTTTCCCATGGATATAATCATTTTCTTTTACTTTTATGATATGGTTACACGTTCAGACGTATACAAGTTCGTATACTTACATACAAACAAACTATCATTCCAATGAATGCATAAACAGACAAGTTGGAACACACACATTAAGATATTCATACATACTTAATGATTTGTTACACGAAAAGGTTAAACCGTAACCCAACACGTACACTGCGATACTCACATGAATAGTTATTTAAATAAAACAAACACATATAATATTAAAATAATAAACACATATATATATAGGCCATACTACGTAACGTGGTAAATGTTAAGTAGGCAGAAACTAAAGACGGTAATTTATGGGAAATCTGTGGGTATTTACACACGTAATTTTCCCACGGATTTACAACTTGGTAGGGAAATATGTTGGGAAATTACTCACGACTTTCCCTTGGACATAATCGTTTTCTTTTACTTTTATGATATGGTTACACGTTCAGACGTATACACGTCCGTATACTTACATACTAAACATCTATCGATACAATGAATGTCATAAACGGATATGCGGAACACACACGTGTAGATATTCATACATATGCAATGATTTGTTACACAAAGGTATATAACTAAACAACACTACACAGCGTACTCAACATGAATAGTTACGTTAATAAACAATCACATATAAATTAAACACAAACACATAAATAGACCATCCAAATTAACGTGGGAAGTGTAAGTTATAGGCAGAAACGTAAAGACGATATTTTTGTGGAAAATCTGTGGGTATTTACACACGTATTTCCCACGAATTTATCAACTTGGTGGGAAATTACCCATGACTTTCCCATGGATATAATCATTTTCTTTTACTTTTATGATATGGTTACACGTTCAGACGTATACAAGTTCGTATACTTACATGCAAAACATCTATCGATACAATGAATGTCATAAACGGACATGTGGAATACACACGTGTAGATATTCATACACACGTAATGATTTGTTACACGAAAGGTTATACCTAAACCAACACGTATACTTGCGATACTCACATGAATAGTCACGTTAATAAACAAACACATATAATATGAAACTAAAAACCCATATATAGGCATACTAAGTAACGTGAGAATGTGTAAGTAGGCAGAAACGTAAAGACGGTATTTTTGTGGGAAATCTGTGGCTATTTACACACGTATTTTCCATGGATTTATCAACTTGGTGGGAAATCTGTGGGAAATTACCCATGACTTTCCCACGGACATAATCGTGTGAAATTTGCCACATGTAAATTAACAAACGATAGTGAAAATCTGTGGGAAATCTGTAGCCGTGGCAAATATGTGTGAAATTTGCCAGAATTTTCCCACGAATGTCGAATCAACAAGAATAGTGGAAAATCTATGGGAAATTTGCCACGGATTTCACACGAAAACTTGGTCAACAATTTACACCAATTCGATGGGTAATTTGTGGGTATTCGGTGGGTAATTTTTTTAGGTAACCATGGTTTCTAACCATTTGGCCAAAAAATCCACGTTAAATTCAACTTCTTTCTCGCTCATGCCCCACCTGAAAAACATGAACAGGTCATTATCAGTGGTTTTCAAGACATGGCACGTATTGCAGCTACATATTTAATAGACAATATCATTGGCCAGGTGACTACCGGCCGACTTTTATACAAAGCACAAAGCAGGGATAGCACGAAAGCAAGCAAACATGGTCAAGATGTCCAACGTCACAAAACAAAACATCAATCCTCTTGCCCAAATTGTCAATGGAGTTCTTATAAGCCGCTGCTGAATCGTCATATTTAGTGTTGTCAACAGCATTAAATTGAACATTGGATCTTATATCCAATAGCCTAAAGTTATCAACCTCTTGAATGACATCACTTTTCCCAACCACGAATACCATTCCATCCTAACAAGAAAATTGGTTTAAATACGAATAAGAAAACTATGCAAAAAAAAGAAGAAAAAAAATGTACCTTATAACCAATATCCGATATGTAAGAGATCGTGAAAATAGAAGAATCATCAAGCCTTGCTAGATAGAGAACATTTGATCCAGACCTCTGGAAAGAAAACAAACAGGAATTTGTAAAGAAACATACTACAACACATATAAACTTTAAAGTTAACAAGTACAATATTAATGTTAATTTACCATAAATATTTTATCTATTCCTGAACAAATGGACGCAGTCAGCTTTGGCGAGACCGGGTTCCTTACTCTGTACTCCACATCGTTCTAACAAGCAAGACCATAAAAAAAGTAGATTTCACAAACTAAATAGCAATAAGTAACTATTGTATATGAGTTGAAACATGAGTATATACATGTATAGCAACGACGAGTTCATATGGATGGTTAAAATGTTAAACAGGTACCAATTGTCGAGTGTAGTATGTGGCCGAATCTTATTCCCGAGGTAGCATTCTTCCCCTCTTAAACACCCCATCAAACAAAGTTGGATTTATTCGTAGTAGTTCACCACAGTTACACCATATTTTGTGAAACTATTTAAAGGCCATTAATTAGAAGTACTATAGGGTTGGTTTATTAGGTAAGATTATTTAGTGATACCCATACTATGAGGAGTTTAATTAAAAAAAGGGTCATGTTATTTGTACCCCCCTAAAAAGCCATCCGTACCCCCCCCCGGCATGTTTTTTTTTGGTTTTTTCACTTTTTTTTATAATTTTGTATATGTTATAAAACTGTGACACGGAAAATACGGAATGAAAATTATAAAGTTTAACAAGTCAAAAGCATAAAACTGTCAAAAAATACGCAACAGAACCTGAAATAAAACTGCGTTATACTGCAAAAAGAGGGTACAAAAGGAATATTTTGTACCTTTTTTGTACTTTCTGGCGGGCTAGGGGGTACCAATAGTAGCACCCTTAAAAAAATATGTTAAAATTGAAAAAGATGTCATATCAATTGACTTTGAGTGTTCAAAATTTACATGGCAATTTTGTAAATACTGTGAAGTATTACAGTCTTGTTGGGGAGTATCATTAGCCATAAACACTCAGGTCAACCTATACTTTGACTTTAAAACATGTAACTTAATAGATTTCCTTAAACCCTAACCATGAATATATACAAATTATACTATGAGTACTATCAAACAACTTAATTTAAATATTAGCATATATACCTACAAAAGATTACATGAAGCATTAATGGTCAAAATTCAAACTTTATATCAAAGTCAAGAAAATTACCACAAGGTTTTGAGCAAAGATAGATCTGAGATAGTACAAATGAGATGTGATGTAGTAGTCCACCACATTTACACTCTGTTTGGGAAACTAGTTAAAGGCCATTAATAAATAGTACTATAACACATCTTTTATGTTTAGTATCAATATTAACTTATAAAAGTCATAGTGTTTGTGATACAACCATAAGTATAAATGAATACAAGTTAACAACAAACAACATGAGTTATACCACATTATATGCAAGTTCATCCTGATTAAATTGGTAACTACTTACCAAATTTTGTTTTGGTGTAAAAGACTCCATCAACGGGTATGTCAATATGGTAAGCGTCACCCATTTCTCCTTTAAAAACAAGATCCACAGTTAAAATTTAGGGTTTTTAGTTATAAATGAGAAAAGGAAACAAACTAAGTAACTATTTAGTGCTTACCTTACCTAAACAAATATATAGCTTGGTGATTGATATTGGAGAAGAAGTTATTGTTGTGTTTAAGACAATGAGTGAGGACTGAGGAGTATAGAATATAAAGGTGGTCAAATTTATTTTTATTATGTGGTAAAAAAGGTTTGGTAAAAGTTTGGTGCACAAGGATTAATTTTAAGACATTATTTAATATGTGTAATAGGGTTGGTAATATTTGATTTTTGTTTATGACAAAGAAAGTAGTACTATAGTGTCAAAAAACTTACTAGGGGTCAAGCGACATAAATGTGTTATGTTGAATGAGTTTTAGTGTTGCTCTTTCTAAACATAGGGGTTGGATTTAGTATTGAGTTGGGTATTATTCAAGGTCCCTCAATTCTCTTTCTAACTTATTGTTGTCTTTAAATTTCTCGATCAAGTAGGTTCTGAAACAAGTCTTAATTAGAAGCATGTTTAAGATGTTAGATTATATAGTTGGTCAAGTTTCAAATTCCAAGTTTTAGCCAAAATTAGCAAGATCTTATTTGTCTAAAAATTTAAACTTTAGCAACTCCCAGGATTAAAATACCTAAAGCAAGAAAAATATTATTTTATAGAAGACGTTTTGATTTGTCACATCTGAGGCATGCATTCCAAACACAGTTTTTCCAGCTGGATATTGTATGTGTCGAATTGAACATATCATCCGCAAAGTCTTTTTGGTTAATGAATAAATTGCAAATGGGAGCTTGCAAGCTTTTTTTTGAACGGTAAGTTAGTAGTTAGTGATTCGAGCCCACACTAACATCCAATTGGGCAGTATGCAAGCTTCTTTCCTGTTCTTTGTTGATTGGTTATCTGGTTTGGTTGAATTCCTGTTGCACTTATTTGTTTGTCCGTTTCCTTGTTTATCTATTTTCTTTATTGATTGCTTATCTTTTCTTCTATAACACCCTGTGTTTTCAAGTCTTTGACGACGTCAATAAATGTACTATTTATTGTTAGTATTGTACGTGTTTGCTTTAAATTGTAAACGTTAAGTTAAATCGCGTACGCCAAAAATTAGCGTTCAATGTAAACGGGCATCAAACAATTAAATGTTTACATCAAGCAAGGGTTATATAATTATTTTAAGGATTGGTATCAAGAGCCAAGGTTATAGAGAACCAGGTCAAATGTTTTTGCTGGACTATAACCATTTTCAAACAACGAATTTATACAACGGGGTTGTATACGGGACATACATATGTGCATACATTCATGCATACGCTATTTGTTGCATTAGTAGAACTAGATGCATTCCTAATTGATATACATGTTATATTACTATAAGAGTCTCATATTAAATACTAATATAAGCTATTTTGAATTTTCAGATTCAGTCATGTCGGATTCGGATGAATCAGGGGTTACACACACAGAGATCTCCAGTCCA
The DNA here is from genome assembly GCA_026074375.1 of Tanacetum coccineum. Lineage (NCBI taxonomy): Eukaryota > Viridiplantae > Streptophyta > Magnoliopsida > Asterales > Asteraceae > Tanacetum > Tanacetum coccineum. The sequence continues at coordinate 10,114 of BQNB010022503.1, read as the reverse complement.
TATGAGGACCTATCCGATATAGGTTCACCACGAGCCGATGATCATGAGTTACTCGAGCCACCTTACATGCTAGAGGACCCGTACGTAGAGGCCGCTCTTCAGGCACCACCCTCTCCAGATTATGTGCCAGGCCCGGAGGAGCCTGAGCAGGCACCACCCTCACCTGATTATGTTCCAGGTCCGGAGCATGATGATGACGAGATCGTTGCTGAGGACCAGCCGTATGCAGAGGACGCCTCACCTATTGCACAGTCACCGGATTATGTTCCAGAGACTGATCCTGAGGCAGATCCGGAGGAGGATGGCGATGAGGATTCTGAGGAGGATCCTATCGACTATCCTGCTGATGGAGGGGATGACGGAGACGATGAGATGGACATTGAGGAGGATGAGGATGACGATATGGATATCGAGGCTGATGAGGAGGATGAGGATGACGAGATGGATGTCGAGATTGACGAGGAGGCGGAGGAGGAGCACCTAGCTCCTGCCTACCCGGTAGTTGTTGCTTTACCAGCTACTGCCCCGTCTGCGGAGGAGACTGAGCCATTTGAGACCGATGAGTCTGCAGCCACACCACCACCTCACCCTGCATACCGTATGACTGCTAGGATTACTATTCCAGAGCCATTACCGGTACCAGCATGGTCTGATTCTGAGGTTGCCAGATTACTTGCTATATCTTCCCCACCAGCATCACCACTATCTCCATGGTCTTCATCACCACCCCAGATTCCTTTCCCACTATCACCACCCCCACCAGTATTGACAGCACCACCTCCTAGTCCTATTCGATCATTGGGCTATCGAGCTGCTATGATTTGGATAAGAGCTGAGGCTGCAGCTACTTCTCATTCACTACCATTACCACCACCCTTCATACTCTCCCCCATCAGACCAGATGCACCACCACCCATGCCCACATCAGCTCCTACTTCATTCCCACCACTACATAGAGAGGACAGACCCGAGGTTAACCTACCACCTCAGATGAGGTTAGGTCTCGCATTGGGTCCCGGGTATGAGGTCGGAGAGAGCTCCGCCGCTGCTGCTGCTAGACCAGCTGGAGGTTTTAGGGCAGATTACGGCTTTGTTGCCACTATGGATAGGCAGGTTAGGCGTGACCCTGAGAGATACGTTGGATATGGGATCACAGATTCATGGGATGAGATTGTTGAGACTTTACAGGGAGCTCCAGTTAGTACCGATACAGAGTTGGGTGCACACATGAGAGAGTTTGAGTCTATGGTTAGGCGAGATACAGATGAGATCTACACGAGGTTGGATGATGAGCAGGGACAGAGACAGTTATTGGCCGGTCGGGTCAATATGTTGTTTCGGGATAGACGTACTCATGCGCATACACGTCAGCTCATGGAGACCGAGGCTGGCATGTCCAGAGAGGCTTGGAGACGAGCGATGGATTCGAGCGATCTTGCTCATGGAGGGGTTATATCTCTACGCACCACAGTGCATGCGCAGATGGCAGAGATCGCAGAGTTACAATCAGCGGACCGAAGGAGGCAGAGAGCGATGTCAGATTTGTTGGAGACAGACCGCAGGAGGCGGGAAGAGATGAGAGAGTTAAGAGCTGCTGATCGCACTCGACAGCAGCAGATTATTCAGACCTTGACTGTTGTACAGACACTACAGAGGGAGATGGTTCCACTACAGGGACTGGTCGCCACACTGCAGGGGCAGGTGACCGACTTACAGGGACAGGTGATGACATTGCAGGGACAGGTTACTACCTTACAGGGACAGCAGGGACCCGCTGGAGGTCCTGCACAGCCGGAGCTGCCAGAGGAGGCTGGTAGCAGTTCTTAGATTAGACTCTGTTATGGCTAGTTGTTTTGTATATAGCCTACTAAGTATTACGGGTTTAATCCCGGCTAGTAAGGCTTTAGGTTGTTATGTTTATTTTGTAACCTAAACATATGATCCTTTTGTATCCAAACCAATCATGTATGTTTTTCCGTTATATATGAAATGGTAGTATTATGTCATGTTTAAATCGAATTTGTGATGAATGAATGTCGATTTGGTTATATCATTGTTAATTACAATTCAATTGTACATTTCACTGTGTGATGTGATCTCACTTTAATTTTCATGGATATGTCATGTCGTGGTTATGATTTTATGAAATCTAACAAATATTGTATTTTCTTATGATTGAAGAAAATGGCACCAAAAAGAGCCACGAGGGCAACACGGGCAACAACAACACCAGCCCCAACAGCAACCACAACCACTAATGTCACTAATGCCCAACTCCAAACTATGATCAATCAAGGAGTCAGTGCCGCCTTGGCCGCACGTGACGCAACCAGGAATGGCACTGATAGCCATTCTTCGGGAACGGGTGTCAGGGGATCTGAACGCGTTTGAATTCTTGAAATGCAAACCTTTGGACTTTAAAGGCACTGAGGGAGTCGTCGGACTCACTCGATGGTTTGAGAAAATGGAATCTGTGTTCAGCATTAGCAAATTGCCCAGCAACTAGCCAAGTCAAATTCGCTACTTGCACTCTGCAAGATGATGCTCTTACATGGTGGAATGCCCATGTTAAGACCACTACTACTGAAGAAAATGATGACTGATAAGTACTGCCCGAGGGGTGAGATCAAGAAGATTGAGACTGAGATGTGGAATCTTAAGGTCAAGGGCACCGATGTGGTGCCCTATAGTCGACGATTTCAGCAACTGGCTTTGATGTGTTCCAAGATGTTCCCAGAAAAGGTAGACAAGATTGAAAAGTATATCGGTGGATTGCCCGATATGATACTTGGCAGTGTAAAGGCATCAAAATCAAAGACCATGCAAGAAGTTATTGAGTTTACAACTGAGTTGATGGAGGATAAGACCCATGCCTATGCTGAACGTCAGGCAGAAAGGAAAAGAAAGAATGATGATCTTTCCAAGAACAATCAAAACCAACAGAATAAGAGGCAGAACACAGGTCAGGCACTGCAGGCAATAGTGACAGGAAATCATATGCCGGGACTAAGCCTCTATGTTCCAAGTGTAATTGTCATCATGAAGCAGGTCCTTGTCCACCTAGGTGTAATAACTGCAATAGGTTTGGCCATCTGGCCAGGGACTGTAGGATACGGCCTGCTAACAACAACAACAACAACAACAACAACAACTACCGTAACAACAACAACAATAATCAGCAGGGAAATGGTTGCTTTGAGTGCGGAGCTCAAGGCCACTTTAAAAGAAACTGCCCGAAACTGAACAACAATGATCGTGGTAATCAAGCTGGGAATAACAGGGCTCCAGCGAAGGTGTATGCGGTTGGAAATGCGGGGGCAAACCCAGACAACGTCGTTGCGGGTACGTTCCTTCTAAACAACCGTTATGCTTACATCTTATTTGATACTGGTGCCGATAGGAGTTTCGTATCTACTGCATTTAGTACTTTACTTGACATCATCCCCAATACACTAGATCATGGTTATAACGTTGAGTTAGCTGACGGTAGGATAATTGGAGTAAATACTATATTGATGGGTTGTACGTTAAACTTTTTAAACCATCCGTTCAACATCAACCTAATGCCGGTAGAGATGGGTAGTTTCGACGCGATAATTGGCATGGACTGGTTGTCAAAATACAGTGCCGTTATCGACTGTGCTAAGAAGATTGTTCGTATCCCCTCCGGGAGCGAAATCCTAATCGTTCGCGGTGACGGATGTAGTGAAGGACACAGGACGCGCCTAAACGTCATCTCGTGTACCAAGGTTCAAAAGTATCTGCTAAAAGGATCTCACGTCTTTTTGGCACATGTTACTACAAAGGAGATTGAAGACAAGTCAGAGAAGAAGCGACTTGAGGACGTACCGATAGTTAAAGATTTTCCTGATGTATTTCCTGAGGATTTGCCGGGTCTTCCTCAGACTCGACAAGTGGAATTTCAAATCGATCTGGTACCTGGTGCCGCACCCGTAGCACGGGCACCTTATCGATTGGCGCCTTCCAAAATGAAAGAGTTGTCAGAGCAACTGAAGGAGCTGTCCGACAAGGGCTTTATAAGACCCAGTTCCTCACCCTGGGGAGCTCCGGTCTTGTTTGTCAAGAAGAAAGACGGATCATTCTGGATGTGCGTTGACTATCGAGAATTAAACAAACTAACGGTGAAGAACCGTTATCCGCTACCAAGAATATATAACTTATTCGATCAACTTCAAGGGTCGAGTGTCTACTCGAAGATCGACCTAAGGTCAGGTTATCACCAATTGAGGGTTCGAGAAGAAGACATTCCGAAGACTGCCTTCAGAACTCGTTATGGCCATTACGAATTTCAAGTTATGCCGTTTGGTTTGACAAACGCACCTGCCGTATTCATGGACCTTATGAATCGGGTATGCAAACCATATCTAGATAAATTCGTGATTGTCTTTATTGACGATATTCTGATATATTCGAAGAACGAGCAGGAACATAAAGAACACCTTAAGCAAATCCTAGAACTGCTTAAGAAGGAGGAGTTGTATGCCAAGTTTTCCAAATGTGAATTTTGGATTCCCAAAGTACAGTTCCTCGGTCACGTGATCGATAGTGAAGGAATTCATGTGGATCCAGCCAAGATTGAATCCATTAAAGATTGGACATCTCCTAAGTCACCAACGGAGATTCGTCAATTTTTAGGTCTTGCTGGATACTATCGAAGATTCATTGAAGGGTTTTCGAAGATCGCCAAACCTATGACCAAGCTCACCCAGAAGAAGGTTAAGTTTGAATGGGGCGATAAACAAGAAGCAGCTTTTCAACTGTTGAAGCAAAAGTTGTGCAGTGCACCAATCCTTGCATTACCTGAAGGAAGCGAAGATTTCATCGCATACTGCGACGCTTCAAAGAAGGGTTTGGGCGCTGTGTTGATGCAAAGAGAAAAGGTGATTTCTTATGCATCACGCCAGTTAAAAATTCATGAGAAGAACTATACGACTCATGATTTAGAACTTGGTGCAGTGGTGTTCGCTCTCAAGATCTGGAGACATTATTTATATGGAACTAAGTGTACGGTGTTCACCGATCACAAGAGTTTGCAACACATTTTAGATCAAAAAGAGTTGAACATGAGGCAACGCCGATGGTTAGAGTTGCTAAGTGATTACGATTGCGATATTCGTTATCACCCGGGGAAAGCAAATGTCGTTGCTGATGCTTTGAGCAGGAAAGAACGAGAACCACCGTTAAGAGTTCGAGCCTTAGTCATGACTATTAGCTTGGATCTTCCCAAACAGATCTTAAATGCTCAGACTGAAGCGCGAAAACTAGAGAACATTAAGAGTGAAGACGTTGGGGGAATGTTAATTGAAAATGCTAAATTTCCAGAAGCGATTAGAGAACAAAAGTTGGAACCACGTGCGGATGGAACCCTATGCCTCAATGGCAGGAGTTGGCTACCTTGTTATGGAGATTTACGGACTGTAATCATGCACGAGTCCCACAAATCAAAGTACTCTATACATCCGGGTTCTGACAAAATGTACCAAGACATGAAGAAGCTATATTGGTGGCCCAACATGAAAGCCGACATAGCCACTTATGTTAGCAAGTGTTTGACCTGTGCTAAGGTCAAGGCCGAACATCAAAGGCCATCAGGATTGTTGGTACAACCTAAGATCCCTGAATGGAAGTGGGACAACATCACCATGGATTTTGTTACCAAGCTTCCTAAGACATCCCAAGGCTATGACACAATTTGGGTGATCGTTGACCGGCTCACTAAGTCTGCGATCTTCACACCGATGAGAGAGACCGATCCTTTGGATAAACTTGCAAGAATGTACCTGAAGGAGGTGGTCACGAGACATGGAATACCTGTCTCAATCATTTGTGATCGCGACCCGAGATTCGCATCAAATTTCTGGAGGTCACTTCAGAATGCTTTGGGTACTAATTTGGATATGAGTACTGCGTACCATCCACAAACAGACGGGCAAAGCGAGAGGACCATTCAAACTCTCGAGGATATGTTGCGTGCTTGTGCAATCGACTTTGGAAAGGGTTGGGTTAACCATTTGCCATTAGTCGAGTTTTCATACAACAATAGCTATCACGCTAGCATCAAGGCCGCACCATTTGAAGCACTTTATGGTCGAAAGTGTCGTTCACCTGTTTGTTGGACTGAAGTTGGAGAAGCTCAAATACTCGGTCCAGAACTAATTCACACCTGTTTTTCCAGAGATAGTACAAGATACGACTGAGAAACATCAATCAAGTTAAGCAAAGGGATGCAAGCCGCTCGTGATAGGCAAAAGAGCTACGTAGATTTGAAGCGTTAAGCCGATGAGTTTGAGGTTGGAGGATAAAGTGAGCTCAAGTGTTTCGCCTTGAGGAAAGGAATAGTTACGTTTTGCAAACGCGGAAGTAACTCCCAGGTTTTTTGGACCCTCAAGTAATAAAAAGGGTTGTGAGACGTTGCCTACAAGCACGAGTTCCTGAGGCGCTGAGCAAGTTCTTAATACCTTTCAGTGATCCAACTTAAAGAAGTGTCCATGCCGACGAACCCTTAGCCGTTCCGTTGATGGACTCCTTTTGATGACAAGCCTCAGTTTTGTCGAGGAACCACTAGAGATCACAGAACGTGAAAGTTAAAACGTTTGAAGCAAAGCCGTATCCATTAGTCAAGTTCGCTGCAACTCCAAGAGAGGTCCAGATCTTACATGGGAACGTTCGAAGATCAATTCGGAAGAAATACCCTCATCTATTCCCAAAGACCGGGCCCGTCATCAAGTGCTGCGTCTTAAAAGCCTTGAGTACAAGGCTCAACTAAACCAGGGGGAGACCTATAACAACCCGTGGTTTAGGACAATGTACACGTTGATAAAGTCTGCTATTTAATCTTTTATGTATTGGTACGTGTATTTTGTTTTAATGAAATCGTTAAGTTAAATGCGCTAAGCGAGAAATAATCAGTTAACCGTAAACGGGCCATCAGCAAATTATTGTTTATCGTCAAACAAGGGTTATGTTAATTATTTTGGGAACTTATTTAAAAACATTAACACCGAGTTACTTTATCGGATACGTGAAAGTATTTACATTTCGCGATAAATGACAATTAGGTTTTCCTGGAACCCTAAAAATTAACGTACGCTTCAACAAATACTAACGTTTATATACAATGACAAAGTATTATAAAAGTAATTTAATAAACTATGAACTATGTAAAAGATACTATCCATCAGCGGGACCCAACTTTAATAAATATAATACATCTTTTTAAATAACAAAGACGTACTCGCTAACATCACTAAAATCGGGATTAAAAAGCGAATAAGTTTAATACGAATAACAGTTTAGCGCTAATATAACCCAACAAACGACAAACAAGCTATCGTGAACAGTAAAAACACTATCCACTCACAAATATCAAAAACTGAAAATATAATATTTTGATCACTGCACTACTACGAAGACGTGGACGTAAGAAACGCGAGCAACCTAGGCTTAAAACGACCAAATTAAGGTCATTTTTACAAAAAGAAATTATAAACGTTGATTCACATAATAAATATTATTTTACTAAAACGATTAGTCGGTGATTATGCTATATAGAATATTACGTGGTTATCAAAGTGCTATAATACTAGGGAGTTTCATAATGAGGCCTCTTCGGATGGCGTATCGACGAGTTGTTGGATTTACGATTTAAAGTGTCCTAACTCCTCGTACGTCATGTCATGACCTCTTAAATTATGATAGCCCGAACGATAGTACGATGTAACAACTATAAGATTATATTATGTTATTAATATAAGTACTCGGTACTTATACGACCTATATTTAATTAGGTTGCATTCGGGAATAATCGTGAAGCATTCCCACACTTGATATAAATTATCAAACCACTCACTTGAGGTGAGTTCATAGCCCCACACTTTTTACAGTTTTACTGATTTACTATTATTTGGGGTGGAAACATGCTTTGTTTTACAAATTAGACGCAAGTGGATATTTTGCATTGATTATATGTTTGCCTAAGTAGCGATAACCACAGTTAAGCCCATTATCATGAACTGTCAATTGCATAGATTTAGTTGGGAATTACATTATGTGAGCGCGAATGTTATTTAATAGATCTATTTGGGAAACGACCTCCCCGTTCGGGTGACTAGCTATCACCGGGAACGAACGTTATAGCATGTCGAATCAGGGATGTTTCGGGTTAAAACATCATTTCGGGCTGAGTAGCAATATTTTGCGAACAAGACTGTCAAAGCTTCAGTGTCATGAGCTTAGATGTAAATTGTAATCTGGTTTTGTTGATTGTTTTGCATATGTCTGTTAACATCACTGGGAAAGTCTTGCGGTCCTGCATAATTTAATATCATAAAAACCTATGAATTTCACCAAACTTTTTGTTGAGTTTTTTAAGCAATGTTCTTCAAGTGGTTACAATAGGATGAGGTTCGCCAAAGGATGCATATTGGGTTTACGTTTTGGATTGCACGCTTAAAGACTTTTATATCATATTTTGGGAAATCTATGTCATCTTTTGTAATATTGAACAAGGAACAAGTGAAGCTATAAGCTTTTGTAATATATCTTTTAATTAAATCTAATGTATCAATTTAAACGACCTTTTGTGTCGTTTATATATATATATCTTGTGCTGTTGATCTTGAAGTAACACGCCCCGAATCCTTATTCCGCTGCGACCCTTTTTGGGGGTGTTACACCTTTTTTTGTCAACCTCCCCTGGTGCTAGACCCCCACCTTTAAGCCCAAATTTAAGCTTATTTTAGACTTAAGCCCTTATAAGTTTTTACATTTTTATGTAGTCACTAGGTCTGTCTTTAAGCCCTTACAAGTTTTAGCCCTTAGGATTAACTGTAGTTTGCTTATTTTTCAGTCTAAAAGTCCCTAGTTTGCTGCCTTGTATGCTAGTAGTAGGTTCAAAGCTTATTTTGTTTTCTAGCTTATTTAATAATTCATGCCTGTTTCCTTTTGTTCTAATATGCTTATTATCTGTCCGTTGTTACCTTTTAGTGCTTATTTTCCATTTATCTTTACTTATTAGTTTAGAAAAAGCCAAAATCAGCAGCCTTGGTCACTTAAGCTTTTCTGCCTTTTTAGCTTATTTAGTTTGATAAGCTGTCATCCTTAGTGTTTAGCCGTTAAGCCCTTAGTCCCTTTTGTTTGTTTTTACCCTCTTTCTATGTCAGTTAGCTTAATAAGCTTTTATAAGCTTAATTTTCTTTCTTTTGGTTTATTTTGAACCTACATTAGCTTATTAGTGATAGTTAAGTCTTCTTTTTAGCTTACTTGCATTTTTATGGCTTTTTAAATCCAAAATTTCAAAAAATAAGCCCTTAAGGCTTATGAAAGCCTTGTTTGGTTTTAAGCTTAATTTAAAGTTTTTTGTTGTTGTTTAAATTGCTTATTTAGGTAGCATTAAGCTTAGTGTAGCCTAATTTGTTGTAGGGGTGCTTATTTAAAGCTTATTGTGTGCAAAAATATAAAGGCATAAGCCTTTTGTAAGTTTATAAGCCACTGTGGGCTTTTGAGCTTATTTCTAGCTTATTTAGGGACATTCAGCCAAAATTCCAAGTTTTAAAGTTGCTTATTTTCATTTTTTCTAGCTTTTTCATTTTATAAGTTTTTCAAAAAAAAAAAAGGGGAAAGTGGAAGTCAGGGGTGAGCTAGGGCTCGAACCCCCGACCTCTCACCCTCTACCCTTTATAAACACACACTCTACCGCTGTGCTACAAGTTGATTGGGCTTATTTCTTTGCTTATTTGATAAGCTGGTTTCCCCAGCTTATTTTTCTTAGGACTGTCATACTTTAAGCTAGTTTGTGTAATTTTTTCAGATTTAAAATATTTGTAAATTATAAAAAATATTAAATAAAAGAAAATTTTGATTAGAAAATCATAAAAAATAAAATAAAAGTCAGAAAAATATAAGCTTTTTTTTAAATTTTATTTTTTCATATAGTTTCTAGGAAAATTATTAAATTTTTCATAGGGTCATTTTCTCAAAAATTCATTTTTTAAAGAACGGGATTCAAACCCCGTTTTTGATTTGACTCGTTTTTGGTCTTAACTAACTCCGTTTTTGATCTAGTTTTTTTTAAACTTCGTTTTTAGTCAAGTAG
>BQNB010022502.1:10351-43619 GCA_026074375.1 Tanacetum coccineum | reverse complement strand
GAGAAACTAGCTTATTTTTCTTAATAAGCTAGGATTTTTAGTTTTAAAATAGTTTAAATGGGTCAAAATAAGTAGAAGTGGATAAAAAGTTTTCAAAGTTTTAGTTTAAAAATAGGTTTTAAACCCCCTTTGGTTTGACAGTTTTGAGATAAAGGGGTGTTTGGCACAAGACCAAAACGGGTCAAAAAGGGTTTTGGCATGGGTTATGGTTACTTGGTCAATTTAAGCACAAGTTTTAAGTCACTTTTAAGCTGTTTTTAAAACATTTTTAGTTGGAAAATTGTTTTTTAAAGGTATAAAAAACCTTCTTTGAAACTGTTAAAATTTTAAGTAACTCACAAGTGCTTATTTGATTAAGCACTTGTGGTTTAAGTTTGAGCATCAAAAAGTTTGAGTTTTGAGTGTCCAAAAAGGCTGTCAAAAGCCTCTTGTCTTTGGACTTTGGTAAGTCAAAGTTTACCCAAGTCTTTGTGTCACAGTTTTAATAAGCCCCAAACACCTTTTTCACTTTCAAAAATAAGCAAGTAAAATTGATTTTCAAAAGCTGAAAATTGGTGCACAAGCCCCTTGGCTATAGCACTCAATCTGTTTGAGCTTCTTTGTGTTTTTAGAGCTTATTTGACAGCTTAAAATAAGCTGTCAAATAAGCCCTTGAGATTTGCCTTAAAGCTCCCCTGGTGCAAAGGGGGAACTTTAGGCTCATCTTTCTCAGCCATTAAGCACACTTAAGCCCAAGTATTTGGCTTATTTTAAGAGCTTATAAGCTCTAGTATAAGCCCTCAAAGTCTCAGCCCTTGATAAGCTTATTTGTGTGCTTATTTTTAAGCCCAATCTTGCCATTTGGCTGTTTTCAGTTTAACTTAGGCATAAGGATTGCTTATTTTAGCTTGCCTGTCAACTTTTAAGCTTATTTTTAAGCTTGATTCTTTGATTAAAAGTGAAAGGTGCGTTGTGTAGTATTTAAGGCCCCTTAATAAGTCTTTGTAGTTTCAGTTTTAGCTGAAAATCTTTTTTTTAATAAGTCAAAATAAGCTGATTATCGTAGGTTTCTTTTGTATATCGTTGATAGTTTCGATAGGTTTTATCTATTTGCATTGTTAGTGTAAAATTCTAGATATTTTGCCGCCTACCTTTTTAGTTTCATTTCTTTACCATTTCTACCCTAGAGTTTTTAAAAAAAAAAAAAGGCTGTCTGAGAAGACACTTGGTCGGGGTGGCATGACTCGAAAACACCGGGGACCAAGCCGGTTACTTCCCTTTTAACTCCACACACTTAACCACTGCGCCCTTGGGTATTTTTATTATTTTTTTTTTTTTTGCGTTAACAGACTCAATGGCAAACATATTTACAGGGTTTTTTGCCAAATAACCTAAATAAGCTGGCCAAGCTTTATTTTCGGGGGCTTATTTGTTAAGCTGTGTGGTGTTTGGTATTTTTCATAGGATTTTTAAGTTGTAAAGTATTTTTAGAGAAAAAATTTCAGAAATATTTTGTAATGTTTATATTTTTTTTAATTTAATTTAGTTAAAGTTTATTTAATTCATAAAAATACAAAAATTATCAAAAAATATTTTGCTTTTTTTTTAGAAAATTTTCTTTGTCAACTAGTTTGTAGGAAAAATATAAATATTTTTCGTAGGGTCATTTTTATAACTTTTCATCGTTTAAAGAAACGGGTCCGGGAACGTGATTTGTTTTGACTCTTTTTGGGTCTCTTGTTTCAAAGAATCCCGTTTTCGGGCTTCTAGTCTTTTTCATTCTTGTTATTTGGGCCATAGAGTAGTTTAGAAGCGGATAATTTTCTTCGTAGGGTTATTTTTAAAGTTTTTAGGTTTTCCCCATTTTGTTCGGGATTGGGGGGCCTTCGGTTTTAGTTTATTCGTAATTTCTAGGTTTTCTTAAACGTTTTTTAGTCCTGTTATTACTCTAATTTGTCTCTTTTTCAACTTCCCACAACCAATATTCCTCCCTTCAAACTCAAAAATCTTTCGATCGTATAGATTTACCTAATTCCAGCCTCGGGGGGATTTTCGACCCGGGGAAAGCTCTTACTACTTCTCGTATCTTTGATTGTTGTTTTTACACATCTTTATTTATTTTATATTTTACTAATATATGATATAACTTTTCGGGTGAAATCCGCTCGATCAGTATTTAATTGCTTTTAGCTTAAAAGGTGGCTGGCAACTTAGAGTCTAATAAACATGTTTTGCTGCGCCGCTATCAGTGTTCTATTCTTCTCTCAGCTTTGCACCAATTCTGCTGAGGGAGTCCTTGCCACATGATTTCCACTTTAATTCCTTCATTTCACAAAACGGGTTCATTTTTTTATTTCTAAATCAGTTTCCATTTCACCTCCTGGATAACTGTTTACATATTATCTAGTTTGATTTTCTATTTCTGGTAGAAGGTCTTTAGGGAATCCATAGTCTCATCCTTAGTGGCCAAAAAGAATACCCAAGAAAATCTACTAAAGTCTTCAGTGACTACTAGGCAATAAGACTTTTTCATTAAACTCTTAACATTTGTAGGACCAAATAAGTCCATATTGTAACACCCCCCAAAATCACAACAACGCAGCGGATATACCACTTGAGGTGCTACTTCATAGTTCATACACACAAGTTATAGAAAACGACCTCAAAAGAGACGTTTAATAAAATGTCACATGTCGGCCAATTTAAATAAATCAAGGGGAAATTCAGGTTCCCAATTAATTAATTAGAAGTTGCAAGCGTTCAAACATGTACTCATTTGTCTATAATTAAAGGAAAACATTTAATCGGATGTGAAGAAAGAAAATCCCTAGTACTTAAGTTTTGATATCCACCGCTGACTACTATGCTCCTAATGCTCAGACTAGCATGATAATAATATTGAAATATCAACCTGAGAAAATACATACAAAAACGTCAACAATTATGTTTGGTGAATTCATAGGTTTAAAGTAAAAAACTGTATGAAATTATTCTATGAAATAATTTTAGTAAAGATAGAAGCGTTCTTACACATATTTTCAAAGTAAAATTATTTTGAAATCCAAGTAGTGATTCATTAAATCAGAAACATTCAGTAGTGGCCCACAAGATTTAAGTAATAGTAGACTACGAAACGAATTCAGTAGTAAAAAACATGTATTAATGCACTAAGCTCATGACCCCGAAACCTTAATTGTTTTTTCCCTTACAGTATATAGGATGTATGCCAAAACACCCTAAATGTCCTCACCATGTTAAATGCACCATGGCCAACTTGTGACAGAAAGTCAAAGAGGGTATTGTCAGTTCCCGATGATCTACCCAACAAATTCGCGCTTCCCCCTTCAGGTAATTTATTGGTTCATGCATAATAAATGGGTACCTTTATTGGCATTGTGGTAACCTTGCGGAAATAATTTGCAGTCAACTATCTGGATAGCATACAATTGATATTGATCTTGTGTCTAAATGTCAAAATACGTATTGTGTTTCATTACTCTCTGGGTTCTGTTTGATGTTGTGACTGGGTCCGTGCGCTTTGCAGGGGGTAGGTTTGTTTTGCGTGCGCGGTGGTTTATGTTGTGTCGGGGGGGAGGGGCCGGGTTTATCGCTATTGTCTGGGGTCCTTGTGCGCCTGGGGGTGGGTTTATTTGGATGTGGGTCTTTTAGTATTTGTGGGGGTAGTTTTAAGTTTTAACATGTATATTAGCTTTAGTATATAAATTATGAGTCATTGGGGTTCGCGTTTGGTGTCGTAGTTTGCGTGGAAGACTTAAGTTTTAGGGGTGTATGACATGTTAGTGGGGGCGGAAGATGTTTGTGGGAAACGGCATTGTGTAATGCTGTGTATTCTCAGCGAGTATTGTATTCTCTACTCGCGAATAACAGGTTTGGTTTTGGGATACCTGTAGATATAGATATGATATTGGGGTAAGCGGGGGGGGGGGAGGGGACGGTGGGCGGTTTTCTCGATGGTAAAGGTTTTGTGGGTTATTGGGCCTTTTTGGGCCGCATCAGATTATAATTTTTCTGGTGGGCACACTGCTTTTGTTGAAAGCTCGAAGGTGTATTGGGTGTGTGATTTTTGATCTTGAAATGAACAAAAGCTTAGGTTTCCAGTGATGGAAAGTTAAGAGTGATGAAGATAAATTTGAAAAATGATATTTTGAATAAATGAATGTAGACAATGAAGACCAATAAGTAGTTGAATCATCCGGATACCGAGTCGAGAGAAGTGAGTGACTGCGTCTAAGGCACTACCTAAAAGTTATGACGACGTGTTCGCGGCTCATATGGAGTTTGAGTTAAGTTATTGTTGGCCTGTTTGTGCCGGTCAGCGAGGTGCGGTCGATCATGTTTTTTTGTTTGACTATTCACTTGAGCCATATAGTGTCTGTGTGTTGGGGGCAAAGTGACTTGGAGTATCTGGGGTGATGGTTAGTGATTAACGATTCTTATGAATATTTGGCATTTTGCATTATAACTCTACCGAAGTATCATTTTTAATCCCCAATGTGGTACACACACTCTGAACCTTATACTACATGTAGTTTGGTACTATGTCTCGCTCTTAGCGATTCAATTTCGTTTTAGCTATTTATTTACTGATGTGGGACCGCCCGTCCCGCCCCCGCACGATTTATTTCTCGCAAGGAAATATGCTGTTTTTAATTAATTTTTATAATAAATTATAAATTTTTAAAACTTATGTTGCTCTGTATTTTTAGTCCAACTTTTCTAAGACCATATCTCTCATAAATAATTATATTAGTTACAAGGAATGGGGCCTTTTCAACACATGGGAAATACTTAAGTCTATTTTCCAGACATTAGGCCTTTTGTAATCAAACCATTTACCAATCCACGGGAAAAATGTGGGGTTTTTTCTACTAATCATTAACCTCAAAACAGAAAGTTGTTGTGCGTTTGATTGAATTTTGTGATTTGAATTTAATGAAAGTTCTTACGCTTTTTTTACGGTTTTGTTTTTGGCCATTAACCTCAAGTCAATATTTATATCCCTTTTTCCTATAATAGATATCAAGTTTGAATCCAAAAAAATGAGACCATGAGAGATAAAATCTTATGATGTTAGTGTTTTTTTTTTTTTAACCTTGTTTTAAAACACCAACACTGTGAGTGCAAAAATCTAGTAGAGTTAAATCCCCTTTTTTCAAACAGTAGTTCCAGACTGACTAGTTCCGGTCTCTTGTTTAAGTTTTGTTTTTTTTAAAATAATTTTTTTTGTTTTTTAATTTGTTATTTTCTTAATTTTTTTTATTAATTGTTTAAAAATTACTAATTTTTTTTTTCTTTAAGATTTTTAATTGTAAATTTATTTATTTTAAAATCGGCGTCTCATATCTCACGCATCCGGTAGGAATGAATATGGCCCTACGTATTTTTAGACCTGAGATAGGAGAAGCTATATGGCCGTCTTTAGTCAATCCTCCAAAACATATATAAAAATTTCTTTGATACTTATTTCTACATATACCCATAAAAAATAATCCAGACCTTCTTAGACAAAAAGTTTGACTTGGCTGCCTGCAATAACCCATTATTAACCCCATTTTTTACTGCTGGTCATGCAAGCTATCCCAAAATAATTAATGTAGCTTCCCTAATTTTACCTACTCCTTACACAAATCTTTACGTATTTTCAAACCGTGATAGCTATTTAAGTGAATCCACTTGGAAAGAAGTTAGTTTCTACGTAGTTTAAAAAAGTTATTTATGGTCATTCCGGAGTTATTTAAGGTCTAGTTTAGGTGTGATTAGTTTGGTTAAGATGTATACTACTAAGATTAGCATTCCTATCCTACATTTTAAAGTTATTTAACTGGTTGGAGTTTAACACATTTTCCAAATGAAAATGTTGTTCCCAGATTTGAACTTGCATCGTAAACGGCCTTTAAACTCCCTCAATTGGTCGGAGTTTGATAAACCATCCCAATTCGCCCAATACGTAGCTTCTTGTAGAACTATACCTTATTCCAACCATGTTAATTTTCCAGTAGGCTCCAGGTCTAAAAATTATTAGGAAAATCACGTTTGTACTGGTCTAAAAACACACGAGTCCTAAAACTACTAGAAATCCCATCAAAACTTATCCAAATCACCAATTATTCACTTGCAACGCCATAACATATCCTAATAACATATATCACACATCAAAATATGATGTTCATGATCAAACCCAAAATCAAACAAACTCAAGAACATGCATCCTTATAAAAGATGAAATCAAACACATGCATACAAATAAAAATCAACAATGAAAAGTGTTTTTTTTTTTTTTTTTTTTTTTTTTTATTTTTTTTTTTTTTTTTGTAAAGGAAGTGAAGAGTTGAGATGGATGTGAGAATAGTTTAGATGTGACAGAAGGAAGAAGAGAGAAGAGAAAGAGAAAGTGGAAGAGAGAAAAAGAGATAGAGAAAGAGAAGAAGAAAGAGGAATGAGAAAGAGAAGATAAGAGCAGAAAGAGAGTAAGATAAAGAAGTGAGAAGAGCAGAGAAGAGAAGAGTAAGTGAGGACGGATTTGGTCGTAGGTAGTGTTCTGAGTTGGTTGGAATATGAAGTGATTTGTGTTTGAGTTGCAAGGGTAGTGAGGTGTAGTGTGGTTGTTCTGCACCGGGGTTGTGAGGTGTGGCACGTGTCAGTGAGTGATCGAGGTCAGTGTAGGTGATGTAGTCGTGTATGATTGTGTCCTGATGTTTGATAGTTGGTAGAGGAGAGGTAGACGGGGGGGGTTGGGGCTGGGGGCTGGCGCAGGAGGGTGGGCGTGTGTTGGGTGTTGTTAGGTGTTGAGTTGTCTGGGGTGTGTTGGGTGTGTTGTCTGTAGTGCACTGGGTTGGGGTCGGTATGGTGGCTTGTTGTGTTAGGTCCGTTGGTGGAGGGGTTGGTTGGGGTTGGTGTGTTAGTGTTGTGAGTGTGTGTGTGGTGGCGAGGGAGTGTGGCGGGGGGGGACGGGGGAGGGGGGGTGGGCGGGGGGGGTGGTCGTGTGGTGGGGGGGTGTGGCGGGTGTTTGTGTGGTGTAGTGTTGGGTTGGAGGGGGGGTGGTGTGTGGGAGGAGTGGTGATGGTGGGGGGGGTGATGGGGGTCGTTGTGGGGGGGGGGAGGGGGGGGGATGCAGGGTGGTGTGGTGGTTGTTGTGGGTTTGGGTGTTTGGGTGTGCAGGGTGGGGAGTGGGGGGGTGTTGTGGGGTGGGTGCCGGGGAGGTGTGGGGGGGGCGAGGAGTGGTGGGGGAGGGGAGGGCTGGGGGGTTGTGCGGGGGAGGTGAGGGGGTAGTGTTGTGTGTGGAGGGGGGGGTGTGGGGGGGGGGGGGCGGTAGGAGGAGTGGGGGGGTCGGGGGGGGGGTGTGAGGGTAGGGGGTTGGCGAGGGCGGTAGGGGGGAGTGCTGGGTGGGGGGGTTGGGGCGGGGAGGGTGTAGGTGTGTGTGGGGGTGTTTGTGGGGGGGGGGGGGGTGTTGTGGGGGGGGCAGGGGGGGGGACGTGGGTGTGGGAGTAGGGGTAAGTGTTGTGGCGTGGGGGTGTAGAGGGTATGTAAGGGTGGTGGCGGGGGTGGAGTGTGGGGGGGTGTAAGGAGGGCGGAGGAGTGGCGGTGAAGTGGCGGGGTGTGAGGTGTGGGGGGCGTGGATGGCGTAGAGGGGAGGGGGTGGGGGGGGGGGAAAGGGTGGGGGGTGTGTGTGTGTGGGCGGGGCGCGGAGAGGGGGGGGTTGCGCTGGGGGGGGGTGGGGGGGGGGGGGGTAGTGGTAGGGGGATGGGAGAGGTGTTTGGGGTGTAGGTAAGTGGGACGGGGGTAGGTGTGATGGGCGGAGGGTGGGTGGCTGGGCGAGTGTTGAGGGGGCTGTTTGGGTGTGTGTGTGTTGTGCGGTGTGATGTGGGGCTGTGGGGGGTGGTGTGGAGTATGGGTGGGTGGGGGGGGGGTGGTGGGGGGGTTGGGGAGTGGTGGAGTGTGTGTGGGGGGGGGCGTGGTGGGTGTGGGGTGAGGGGGGGGTGGATCGGAGGGGGAGGCGGCCGACGGGAGGTGTAGGATCGGGGTGGCGGTGGGTGGAGGGTTGTGTTGGGGGGGTCCGGGTGGGTGTGTGGGTGGGGTGTTGGGGTGTCTGTGGGAGGGGGCCGCCGGCGGTGGCGGGGGATCGGGGGGGGTGTGTAGGTGGTGTTCGGGTCGTGGGGTGCTTTTTTTTAGATTTATTTTTCCACCGTGTGTCTATTTTTCTTTTTGTAGATTTTCGATCTTTTTTAGTTTTTTATTTTTTTTATTTTTTTGTTTTTTTAGATTTTTAGATATTTATTTTTTTTAAGATTCTTTAGTGTTTGTTAGTTTCTTTTAGAGGTTTATTTTTATTTAGAACATGGAGGGCCTGAGGAGGAAGGGGCGGGCGGGGTAGGAGTAGGCGCTTTGTGAGGGGATGTGGAGATTACTAGGTGGGTGGTGGGTGAAAGGCCGCGATGCTCGGGCGGGGGCGAAGGGGCACGGGGAGGTGTGTAACCTGTGGGACTGAATAGGGGGGGGAGGAGGCGCTGGTTAATTATAGTGGGTGGCGGTTGATTGGGGGTGGTGGAGGGGGGACGAGCAGAGGGTGGGGGTCTAGGGGGGTGATGGGGAGTACGTTTTTTGGTTGAGGTTGTGGGGTTGTGGGGGGTGGGGGGTAGTGGGTGGTGGGTGTGGTGGTGTGGTTGGGAGGCGGTGTCTGTGAAGTGGAATGTGGGGTTTGAGTCTCGGTGTTTGTGGTGTGCAGGTTATTTGGAGTAGTAGATGTTGTTAGGTGTGTGACGTAGTTTGGTGGGGTTGTGGCGGATGGTTTAGTGTAGGTGTGTCTATGTGGACTTTAGGGGTGTGCCGGAAGGGTGAATTTGGGTTGGGTGGTGTGTGTGTTTGGTGTGGGTGTTGTAGGGTGGATGGGGTTGGGGGTGGCGTTTGTGTGGTGGTCGTTGTTTCCTTGGTTGGTCGTGATTTGGGGCCTGGAGTGCCGATATGTGTCTTTGGGGTGTGTGTGTTGTGGATGTGTGTGTGGTAGAGTGCTAGGAGGTTGGTGTGTAGGTGGCTTTGTGATGCGGTGCACTGTGTGTCAGTCGTTTTTGTTGTGTCGTGAGTGGGCTGTTGGTGGCTAAGGTGTGATGTGATGTGTGGGGGGGGTTCCGCACGCAGTGTGGGGTGGGGGGACGGGGGGGGATGCGTGGGGGGGTAGTTATGGGGGAGGAGGCGGTGGGGTGGGGGAGCGGGGAGGTTGGGTCTGTGTATGGTGGTACGGTAATATAGAAGAGTAGGTTGGGCGGGGGGGGGAGGGGTGGTTGGTGTCTGGTGTGGTGATGTGTGTGGGTGTTGGCAGGGGGCGGAGAGTGGGCGGCGGGCGGGCGAGGGAGGGGGCGGGCGCGTGAGCGGGTTCCGGGGGGGGGGGCGTGGGGGAGGGGGGGGAGGTGGGGGGTGGGGGGGGGTGGGGGGAGGGGGGGGGGGGGGGGGGGGGAGGTCGCGGGGGGAGGGGGTGGGTGTCGTGTAGGGAGAGGCGGTGGGGGGGGGGGGGGGGGGGGGGGGGACGGGGGGTGGAGGGGGGGGGAAGGGAGGGGGGAGGGGCGGCGGGCGTGGGGGGGGGGGCGGGTCGTAAGGTCCGACGTTATGTTGTGGTATTCAGGGGGGGGTGCGGGGGGGGCGGGGGGGGGGGCGTGTGGCGTGTGGGGGAGGGGGGGGGGGGGCGGGGGGGGGGGGGGGGGGAGTCGGGGGGGGGGGGTGAGGGGGGGGAGTGGCATTTTTCCGGGGGAGGGGGAGTCAGGGCTGGGAGTTAGCTAAGGGCAGTAGTTTGTGTTTACAACGTGCGAGTTGTAGCGAGAAAGTGGGTTTAAAACGCGGGGGGGGGTGTGGGGGGGGGAGTGTGGAGGGGGGGGTGATGTGTTCTGGGGGGTTAGGAGGTGGCCGAGTTGTGTTCTTAGGCGCGTAAATTAGGTCATTTTTAGGGTGTTTGCTTTTGTCTGATTATTTTTTTTTCTTTTTTCTTTACCCAAGGCGGTGGGTAAACGCGTGAGCTGAAGCGTGGGGCAGGGGGACGTTTGCTTTCTCAAAGGAGTGTGGGGGTGGTCGGGGGGGGGGGGGAGGAGAACGGCGGGGGTGTGATTTCAAGGAGCGGGGGTTTGGTTGTCATTTGATAGCGGTTTTGTTTTTTCAATGGGGGGGGTGTTTGTGCGGGGGGGAGGACAGGGCGCTGCGGGGGGGGAGAGGGGGGGGGGGGACGGGGAGAGGTGGAGGGGGTGGTATGTGTTTCAAAAGAGGGATAGGGTGAGGGAATTGGGCGGGGATCCTTAATTATGGGGTAGGTACGTGTTATTTCATTTGTAGAAAGGAAAAAAAGTTTTCAAAGAGCTTAGTTTTTTTATTAACTTTAGTTTTGGTGTTGTTGTTTTTGTGGTGTAATGTCTTCTTGGGGTTTGCTGGAAATTTTTTTGATTTTTAGGTGAGTTTATTGTTTATTATTTTTTTTAGGGGGTCTTTTATTACTTTTTTTTTTTATTATTTTTATTTATCTTTTTTTTATTTTTTTTTTTATTTTTATTTAATTATTTATTTTTTTTTTTATATTTATTTTTTATTATTTATTTTTTTTTTTTTTATTTTTACAATTATTTTCTTATTTTATCTTTTTATTTTTTTTTTATTTTCATTCACTTTACTTTTTTTTTATTTTTTATTATTCTCTTTTTTATTTTTTTTTATAATTATTTTTTTAATATTATTGTTTTTTTGCATGTTTTCTTTTTTCTTTCTTTGTTTGATTATTAATATTATTATTTTTTTTAATTTTTTTTTTCGTGGGGTTTTTTTTTTTTTTTTTTTTTTATTAATTTTATTTTTTTTTTTTTTTTTTTTATTTATTTTTTTGTTATATTTTATTTCTTTATTATTTTATATAAATAATATATTTATTTTTTATTTTATTTATATTTCTTAAATTTTTTTTTTTATGGTTCATATGTTATTTTATTTTTTTATTTATTTTATAATTTCTTGGGAGGGACTTTACTTGGGCTTTGAGGAGGGGGTAGGGTGCGGCTTTAGGTGTAGTTGTGTTGGGGTAGGGGGGGTGGGGGGGGGGGGGGGGGGGTAGGAGTGAGGGGTAATCTCATATAATAAAAGTGGGGGGGGGGGGGGGTGGTCCTTGGGGGGGGGGGCGGGGTGGAGGCGCGGTGCTTGAGTGGTAGGTTCTCACACACCAACCAATTAGTGTGAGATGATTTATGTGTTTGGATAAATCTAGTGGGATAAGAGTTTTAAGTGTTTTCAGTGTGGTTTGGGGATGAGTTTTTTTTGATAATTGTTTTGTTTGCTGGTTGTTTGTTTTGTTGTGGTATGCGTTATCGTTATCTCGAAACGAAGGGAGAGAGAGGGAAAGGGAGAGTTGGGAGGAGGAGACGAGAGAGAGAGCTGAGGAGAGAGATAGAGAGAGAGAGGAGAGATAGTAGAGTACAGAGTCGAAGAGTTGAGTCGAGAGCGAGGAGAGTTAGATTGTGATGGGGCAATGGAGAGAAGGAGACACGAAGGGAGGGGAGAGTCTGTCAGTAGCGAGCTTGAGTGGGGGAGTTAGTATGAGAGTGCAGATCGAAGTGAGAGGAGAAGAAGGAGTAGGAGTAGTAGGAGTAGAGAAGAGTGTGGAGAAGAGGGAGAGTCTGTAGAGGAGGGTGGAGAGAGTGGTAAGGGAGGAGTGAATAGAGGAGGGGAGAGTGAGAGCACGGGAGAATGTCGAGGGAGAGAGTAAGAGTTCTGAAGGAGGAGGGGAAGGAGGAGATTTAGTAGGAGATGAGCAAGGAGGGAGACATCAGAAGTCAGGAGAGACAGAGATGAGAGAGTAGGAGTCGAGGAGGTTGGAGAGTCGGGAAGGGGGGAGTAGCAGGGGAGAGGAGGAGGTGAGAGAGGTGAGGAGAGAGCGAGGAGTGAGCGAGGAGGAAGTTCAGTGTGAGGAGGGAGGGAGCCAAACGGGACGGGAGGAGGTGAGTAGGAGAGGAAGGGAGAGAGCGGAGAGGTAGAGAGGAGTAAGAGAATGGAGTTGAGAGAAGAAGTTTCGGGGGGAGAGTTAGGTGTTTAGAGTAGGAAGGCGGGTACGGAACGAGTAGTAAAGGAGAGGGAGGAGAGAAGAAGTGTAGTGGCGTAGAAGGCGTAGGGGAGAGAGATGAGCAGAGAGTTACTGAGAGAGGGGAGAGAAGAGTAGAGAAAGAGAGAAGAGGAGGAGAGAGTCAGTGAGAGTAGGAGTGAGGGGAGAGGGGAGGAGAGAGAAGAGAGATAGTGGGAGAGGTCCAAGAGAGTAAGATGTTGAAGTAGAGAGAGTAGGGGAGAAGTGAGGAGTCGGAAACGAGAGTCAAGGAGAGAAAGGAGTGAGAGAGAGTCAAGAGGAGAAAGGTGAAAGAGAATGGGAGAGAGACAGAAGAGTGAGTCGAAGGAGAAAGGTTCGCCAGTTCTTGAGAGCATGAGTAGAGTCTTAGGTGGAGGGAGGGGTGAGGCAGAGGAGAGTAGTAGAGAGAGGAGGCGCAGAGTGCGTTACAAGAGGGTTTTTGGGAGAGGGAGAACGGGAGAGAGAGTCAGGGGAGAGAGTCTAGAGTAGAGGAGAAGAAGAGAGTAGAAGGAGAGGTTCAGAGTGGAGGAGATCGATAGAGAGTTAAGTGGAGATGAGAGAGGGAGCGGAGGTGGAGATAGAGTAAGTGGTATAGAACGGGAGAGTTAAATGCTTGGGTAGTGTGGTGGGGTGAATAGTTGTAGAGTGTAGGTAGTTCGACTTTTTTTTATATAACTATATTGTGTGCCACCAAAAATCACCCACTTTTTTATTAATAGAGTTTGGGATTTTTTATATGGGCTTTTTATAAAATTAGAAGGTGGTGTTTGGCTTTTGGTTTCTGTAGAAGGAATAAAAGTTAAAAGGTCTTTTTGTGTGTGGTCTTGTAGTTTTAATGGAGCAGAAGCATATAAAGAAAGGGGTTGTTTGTGTTGTGATGTGTTTGATGTTGTTTGTTTATTTTGTTCTTGGGCTTGGTTTATGTAAAATAAAAATATTAAGGAGTGTTTGGTTTTTGGTTTTGTTGGAGGAAAAACAAATATAAGGGTGTGTTTGGTTTAGGATTTAGTAGGAGTAAAATATAATCAGGGGGTGTTTGGTGTTATATGTTATGTTTATAAATTATATTTTTATTTTTATTTTTCTAAAACATTTATTCCATAATATTTATTTTTTTAAAACACTTAATTGAAATATTAAAAATTGTAAAAACATAATTTTGTCGTGGTTTCGGCCAAACGCGGATAAAAGATGAAAAATAATAAAATGAAAAATAAATAAGCTCTCGAAGCTAAAATATGGAGTTGTCGATTTCTCAAACGCTAAAGCGGATAAATATCTAAATCACGGCGCGCAAATAATTAAAATTGACGATTTTTATCAAGTCGAGCAAAAAGAATAAAAAAAATGATTTCTACAAAAATTAGAAAATACAAATAGGGCTCGGTCTAAACATTGATCTTAAATTCGGGTTGTTAAAGTATCTACCCCTTTAGGGAGCGACGTCCCGGCGCTCAATTCGTCTGAATCGTCTTCGGTTAAATTGTGAAGAGATGAGGATATAGACAAGTCATCGTCGAGGTTTCCAACGGAAACTAAATGAGAAAAAGTCAAAACATCAAATATGTTCAATGAACAAGAGCGAATGGATTGAATGTCGCGAGAATCCTTAAAAGGGAAGATAAAATACATGACTCGAAGAAGAAGCCATTGGAAACGAGGAATTTAACAAGTCGTCAATTCTTGGAAGCGATTAAGGGTTTATTACCATCAGCTCATCAAGTTCGCGGCGGGCGATACACCTTCGGAAAGATCCATATAACAAATTACGAGTCGAAAGGAATTCATAGCCCAAAGAATGATTCGCACAAACGAGCACACGCTATGTCGGATACACATAAGCCCACTCATTTATAATTCGTCACTTACAAAAAGAGGCGTCCCAATCCTTGTAAGTAATAATTTATAAACTTATGGTTCGGCGGTTTATAATTTCCTTATTCAAATGAAGAAGCGTCCCAATTCATTTCAATAAGACGATTATAAATCATCCTACTTAAGCATGGCCGACACAAAACACAATATCAAAACAATGTTACAATAAGTAAAAAGGAGTGTCTACTTGACGGCATGATTCTTCAAAATCATAAGAACTAACAAGAAGAGTAATGAGACGTTAGTCCATCATGTTCTAAAGGTAAGTGCCAAAAGACGACATGATTCGAGATAACAAGATGAAGCCGTACTCCCATCAATTGGAAGATTTCAAAACAATGGATTACAAACACAACATACGCTATTTCAAAAGCATAAGAAGAGTGTTCGGACTCGGAGTCGAACAATAAAATAACTAGTGGAATTGACAAAGTACACCGAATGTCAATATTATCAAAAAGGAAATAAAATAAAGTCACGTTAATGTTTCGGAGATCATTGCATCACTCATAAAATATCAAAGAAAAAGAACTTATTAAGACTTACCATAGTACTATACACATTTGTAGGTAATTATCATTACATAAAACATTTCTGCCCTTTGCAATCTGACTTAATGGACCTATATTTCAAAAATCCGTAATAGGTATAAACGAACGGTTTTCTCCTTAAACAAGATGTTAGACTCTAGTTTACTGAGATTACAAGATAAATACTCAAAGTGTTAAGATCCTAAGTGAAGTTATCATTTTACCATCATGTGCCAAATCTGATTATTTAAAACGTTTTCTTGTTCTATTGTTTTTAGCATAATTCCCATTTTATAACTCCGTTTGACCCAAAACGAAAGCCCATGTATAAGTTTATCTAAATCCTATAGGTTTTAATTAGAAAATGGGATACTTAATATGAAATTATTGGTCTCAAACTCATTTTGAAAATCTAGGCACAATTTATGATTAGTTTGGCTGTTTTAGTCGTAACTCATTCATCCGGAATAGTTACGGATTTATCCAAAGAACCACATGGTCCTCATATGTTTTACCCTTCACCCATGTAAAAACCCAGTAGCCTCCAAGACAAATAAAATTAGTTATAAGCCTAACTATCTGCATTACAAAATATGGGTACACACTAAGTTTGTTTCCACGGTTTTGGTCGTATCTCGACCATCTAGAAGAGTTGGCGTTCC
The DNA here is from genome assembly GCA_026074375.1 of Tanacetum coccineum. Lineage (NCBI taxonomy): Eukaryota > Viridiplantae > Streptophyta > Magnoliopsida > Asterales > Asteraceae > Tanacetum > Tanacetum coccineum. The sequence goes on along the minus strand of BQNB010022502.1, from coordinate 28,476 downwards.
ATCCATGTTAGCCTCAATTTATTGAGTCGAACAAGGAAGTTCGGTCACTCTACGATGGAACTTCGGTCTTTAATTAGTTAATGTTGTAATAGGATAATATCGGGAATCGGGCTCGATAGTTAATCTAATATTGTATATGTTTCGGGTTTAATCCCAAACAAAACCCGAGCCCGGGTCCTAGTTAAATATCCCGCGCGTCACTTTTAAGTGTCGGGGGTATATAAGGAACTTTTCCACTTGGAAAAGTAAGTTGTTTTCATTTCTAATATATCTTTTCTCTTTTCTCTCTCAATTTTCTCTTTTCTCTCATTTCTCTCTCTAAACAACTCAATCTTTCTTTCTCATTTTCTAGTTCGATTTCGTGAACGATTGTGTGAAGTGAAGTGTTTACGGGATCCTACAAGAATAAAGGAAGACTGCGTGACTGGGTAAAGATCCCCAGTGCTATCACAATAGAGAAGCACTTGACGGGTCATGAAATCCTTTATAGAAAAACCAAAAGCGTCAAATTCGATAGTACAATGATTCAAAGTGACGGACATAAATTAAATTCTTTACAATATTAGGAGTAATAGGCATTTAAATAAAGGGTACGATAAGGTGTAGGCAAAATATTATGACCAGAGTTGGTAAATATCACCTCTCTGGATATGGCGTTAAGGAGTTATACTATCTTATCAATCTGTATTTAATTTATTTTAAGAAAACTTCTTATTTGATCCTAACTCTCTCTCTCTCTATATATATATATATATATATATATATATATATAGATGAGATCGTGAGAAAACCTCATCTCGATAGAAAACCTAGAAAACCATTTCACAACCCTTGAATCAAACCATCATCCCCTCCTATTGTTTAATCCAAACTACAAGGACCTGTGTGTAACTTCCTTCATTCTTTAAGGGAGGATTTTGTAAATTCGCACCTTTCATATATAATGCCTAAATTATTTTCATTTTTTTTCTTCTTTCTCTCGTTCTACACTCCGATATTTTTTTCTCTTAGTTTTGTCCAGATTATACACAATATTCTCCCAATCAATACAATAAATACACGATAACTTATCATATTCACGAAATCATCTTGTTATAAATTCTCAAATCGCTAAACAAAGTAAGTTTCTTAACATATTTTGATTTTATTTTTATTAGTTTTGTTTTCTAAGATCAATTATAAAGCTGATATACGTGTTTGCTAGTTCATAGATGTATTGGTTTTTAAGTGTTTTATGATATGATGCATTTTATAGTTTATTTATTTGAATCAAATTTGAGAAAAAAGAGTTGTAAAACGTGTTAACAAAATCTGCACACCAAGTGTTTGATACAATGTCTGAATGAGATTTTATAACAGTGATGTCCTAATTTTTTTGAGCAGGCTTTAGTTACACTGCAATGCCCTAATTCATTTTCTATTATTATTATGAAGGCCTCGGGAGGCATTCATGAGAGCAACAGTCTTGTTTTTTTCATACCACATGAGCAACAGTCTTGTTTTTCTTCATACTAGCATTTACATTCTATTCGTCCATGTATTATTTTTTATCTTCTATTTTTTAATCTTCAAACTTGTTATTGTTGTCTAAAACTAGTACTTTGCTTTTGTAGTTACTCCGAGAGTTTGTATGCCTTATTATCAATTGAAGGGCTTTACTTTTTGATTTCGGGTGCAAATAATTTGGCAACAATCTGGTTTGCTTTATCTGGATGTGCAAGGTTAAATGGGGTGCTTAACTCAAGGTATATTAGTTTCCAGACAATGCATCGAGCTTATGATGCTGTATTTATTCAGAAGCGACCATTTGTAAGCTTAAACTAACTAGTTACAGATGGTCTCCAGTGTTCAAACTAAAGTTAATCTTCTATTTGATATCAGGGGGTTGGTTTTCTATGATATTTTTCAGCTAAAACAGTTACAGAAATTTCTCTCTCCATTTCACACTCCTATGCTTAAAAGAAAAAAGTCGACAACTAGTCAAGGTATAAACCTCGAACATTAGTTTTTCCTTCAGTTTACATGTTACTTCCTCTGTTATTTCTTATTTTATAACTTGTAGCACGTGGTTGATATGACATTACTGTTGTGACGAATTCCTGTTTTAAACAATAACATGTATGTTTGAATCGTCTTTGTGAAACAGAGAATCATGCTCTTAGAATGAGAAAGCGGAACACCAAAGAAGAGGCGCATGTTTTACTTTCCATTGACAATGTGTCAACAAACAAATTGGGGAAATTTCCAGTCGTCATCATACCATTCATTTTACACTTGGGGTTCATGGTGGCCACAACACTTTTTTTGTCATGTATGTTCAGGTTAGTAATACACCTTATATATACGAGTACATGTATGACCTTTTGTGCAATATATTAATGGTGTATTAATGTATTTATATCATGTTTTTGTATCTGAAGTTATTAGACCATCTTGTTACAGGTTTCAACTAGATTCTTATCTGCAAGTCCCCCTATCTATTTGGTTTTCCTCGTATGCATTAGAATCTCCCAATACTCGGAAGGGCTGGCGATTCATGATCTGGGGCTACTGTGCATTTTACATCCTTATCGATAGTCTGCTCTTCACAAACTTTTACCCTTTCACTTGAATCTTTCTAGGGTAAAGTACTCGTAGCCGATCAACCCAGAGGTCACCATCTTTGGCATTTATTACCGAGTATCTCATCAGTTTATCTCGAGATTATTTCACTTCAGAGTTGTACAAAAGAATGCTAATTTAGACTCAAAAAAATGTAGCATATGATTGAGTTGAAGAGGGGATGTGCGCATCTAGTTTAGAATGATACTAACTTCAACCTGTTGATGTTATGTTCACACAACTTTTGTATCAGACTTCACACTTGTATACAGAAATGCTACTTTAGATTCAAAAAGCACGTAATATTCAAACCAAAAACTATAATGTATCTAATAGATGCAATCTCTAACTTCCATTGAAGTCAAATTTAATGTTGGTACAAGATTCTCAAAAGCTTTGGTGCTAAAACTCTATGTACAGAATTCTAGTTCGTTACATACAAGTTACAACAATCTGATCACATATGGAAGGACCGGACCTAAGTACTTTCTCTAACTTTTTAGCCCTGGTGTAATCACTTTATGTGGTGGGCCAGCAGGAAACAGCGTGATCTCAACAATCAAATGTGGTGTTGGGAGTTCATCAAACAAAGCTTTCACATTGTTGCAGCATACGGTTTCTCCATGAGCACTCTCCCTTCTAATTTGACAACCCTGCAATCATATCCGATATTGCAGATTGTTTGATCAAATTCACAAAAGAAACATGCCTGAAATGGAAATGGTAAATAATCCTAAATGCAATACCAATATATTGTAAACGGTGGCTAAACAATCCTAAATGCTAGTAGTAAACAAAGTCAAATTCTTCCTAAGTGATAACAAACAGATGCCCTAATAATTTTAGATGATGCACTAATAATACTCGTTGATGCCCTAATAATACTTATTGATGCCCTAATAAAACTATATTCCCGTAAAGAGGAATCATTGGAAGTACCATAGATAACAGCAAAAGCGGAACTAAAAATAAATAGCTTCACAAAAACTTACTATTAGAAAACTTAATCTCATGGTCTTTCTCTGTATTGTCTCGTCTTTTTTGAATGTATAAGCTGGAAAAAATGAGCTTATGAATAATAATACGATTCAAATAAATAGCTTCACCATGAAAGATGGCACATTCACCACCTGCCTTCAGCCTTCCAACCCTATAAAGCAACAAATGCATCAAGGTAAAAATCTTGAACTTTAGAAAAAAGTCAGTAATATAAGGTAACTTGCAAATGTCATAGAAGACCATGTAACAAGAACACACGACAATTTACAGTTTTAAGTCAGTTCATTACTCATTATCATGTAACAATAATGCTTTACAATTTACAATTTTTTTTGTCAGTTTTAAAGTACGTACAAAAACCTGCTTATATTTCTAAGCTAATCTTTTACTATAGACCGAACAATTCCTATATAATCACTTTCAATACAAGTTATGAGACAGTATTAAATCACAAGTGATAATCATCGATCATAAATCCATTATCTTGATCTAATCACATTATAATAACAAACAGATGCCCTAATAATTCTAATGATGCACTAATAATACTCACTGATGCCCCAATAATACTCATTGATGCCCTAATAATACTCAATTCCCGTAAGGAGGAATCATTGGAAGTACCATACATAATAGCAAAATCAGAACTGAAAATAAATAGCTTCACAAAAACTTACTTCTGGAAATCTTAATCTCATGGTCTTTCTCTGTTTTGTCTCGTCTTTTGGGAATGTATAAGCTTGCCCGATAATGAGCAGATCCCGCTTCCTGGATGAAGCTTATCAGAGACCTCGGACCCGTCATATTTGGATCATATTGAACCTACCTCTTTCGACTTCAAATCAGCAGCCTTTATCTTAATCATCTCTGAATCCCATAGAAATTCTTCATGTGAGCTCCCAATCAGGTAATTTATTCAGAAACGTCGACCAAGTAACTGTTAGTCTACCTTTTAGCATTGTCTATAAGAATAAAACATACCTAACACCGTTCATGGAACAGCCTTAAAGAGACCACATAATGTTCTACCATCCACTTTGCCTGCACAAACAAAAAGAAGCATGTAATTGATGACATGGGACAGCTGTAGAAAAACATGAGCTGGACTATAGTGGAATGATCAAAATCCATATAAGAACCATGTTTTGACCAGCTAATTTGTAGCAAGCTGAAAGAACCAATCCAAACACTACCTTCTGAATTGTGTTTTTATATGACATAAGCTAATAAGTTGTTTCTAGTACGCATTAGTCGTTTTCCTTTATTTCCATATTTAAGTCATAATACGTTCATAAGTCAAAATATAAGCTGGAAAAATAAGCTTATGAATAATAATCTGAGTCAAATAAGCTCATATGCCCAAAAAATACGCTTAAACAAACACCCTATTAGTCTCACATCATGCTGGTAATTCTGGCGCTATGACCACCATTAAGGGGGACAATGGGAGCTGTTCATTATAAACAACCATCAATACTCAAAATATAAGTGGGCCTGCAGATTTTTAACAAACACGAAACAAGTGGATGAATTAGCAATAAGAATTCTCTATTAAAATATCTGAAAACCAGAAGGAATAGACCCATATAACAAATTATCTATCTTTTTTCTCATGGCTGCAAAACAGGCATGTCATGTGGTTGGGTAACGGGTCAAAACAAGTACTTTCCGGTCAAACTGTTAACAAATGCACAATCTGTTAACAGATGCACCAATATAATAAATGATTACATTCTACTCGTTTTCAACAGGTGATTAATTCAGCTAGAATCGGGTTTTTTTTCTTCCATAATTCACGACTATAACCATCTCACATTTTGACCCATTAACCTGCCGGCTTGACCTGCCCAGTTAGTCGACATAGTCAAATGACAAAAGGTGCAAGGAGATATGAGACATACGTTCCGTTTGAGGCACTCCCTTGAAAACGCAAGAAGTTTTGCCACATTATTAAGCATTATTGGCATTACTAGTGAATGATTATCCCCTAAAACCTCAAATATTAAAAATAAAACAGAAAAATCAATTAAATATTGTCAAAGTAGATAAATCAGTTAAATCCGATCAAAGCTATTAAAGTATGAATGTTACCTCGACCGGAGCCATCCTCTCCGAGAATAAACTTTATGGAAGATATAATTTGTTGCGCGACAGGAGGAGATATGGATGTGTCACATAGATGAGCAGGACAAGTATGTTTCAAATACTGAATAAGTTCATGTGTCACAAAATATCCCAGCACGCCTGTAAAGTAAACAAACAGGTAATACATTCAAAGAGTGCTTCGTTGTGCTCCTCAAAAGCAATTACCCGAATGCTAAAACCTCACTGTTAAAAGCACATCCAAACAACCCCATATCATTAACAAGCAACATCTTTAGAGTAAGCTCAACCGGTTTAATGGAAGAAATACGAGCTATCAATTAATGTTATAAATTTGGGCAAAATTTCTATAAGAAAAAATGAAGAATGCTTTTAGCACAAACCTTGACACAAGTCTCAGTAATATAAACTTTCCATATAGAAGATGTTAATATGAAATCTAGAAAAAACCTTAATCCAAGAGTTATACAAAATACTATTATACACACTGATGCCTTAATAATACTCACTGATGCACTAAAATACAAACGGATGCACTCAACATACATACGCGTGCTTTAATATATCTAACGATGCACTAATCATACTCACTGATGCCTTAATATGTTCATCTAATGATGCACTAATCATACTCATGGATGCCCTAATCATACAGATGCCCAATTATTTCCAACGATGCACTAAACATACAAATCGATGCCCTATTTATGACCAATGATGCCCTAAACATTCAAACGGATACACTAAACATAGCATATACACTGATGCCCTAATTTGGTCATCGATGCACTAAACATACAAAGAGATGCCCAAGGTATGTCAAACGATGCACTAAAATAAAAACGGATGTACTAAACATACACACGTGTACCTTAATTTGTCTAACGATGCACTGATCATACTCACGGATGCCTTAATCTGTCATATGATTCAACAATAATACAAATTATGATTTGTTTACACATTGATGCCCTAAAATGTCAAATAATTCAAAAATAATCAAAATTATCATTTGTTTACACATTGATGCCCTGACTAATTCAACAATATTCCAATTATCAAATTTTTACACATTAACGCTCTAAAATAACCTTTTTCCTACTTTTGTTATACATTCAACTTCTGCTAGTGGGTGACAATTCAAATAATACGATTTATTATACATTAAAAAATTAAAATGAGTAAACAATTAACATATTTAGTGCACTCACGAGTTGAATCCATCTTTTTCTTCATTTTTTGGATGATCTGCTTACAAACTTCACGCCTAATTCAACAGAATATTGAACGGTTACCAAATTAGGGATTTTTTTAATCCGATTTGCTGGTTAATGAGACTATGTGAGTGATGGATCATGTGTTTTTATAAATTAATTAGTGTTTCTTTTAACATTTTACGGTGAATAAGAGTGATGGATCGTGTGTGTTAAATGAGAGTGATGATGAATTGGGTTTGTGAAATGAGACAGTAATAGGCTCGATGTCCCCTTTATTTATGTTTTAAATTTTTACCCTAAAGTTTGAGATGTTTTCATAATCTACTCTGAAGTTTTAATGTTTTCAAAATCTACCACGTAGTTTGGTTTTCTTGGTTTTCTACCAATATAAGGTTTTCTCTAGAACCCATCCCTATATATATATATATATATATATATATATATATATATATATATATATATATATATATATATAAATTCGTTAATTATAAGAACTTTTGGTATAGAATCGAGTATATTTGCTATTGTAGGTTCTAAGTACGTGTCGTGGAAGAAAACGAAAGAATACACGAAGATTTGAAGCTTAAATGAAGAAGTAAACTCAAACTAAAAGCTTCCCGACACCTGTTCACTATTTTGGCCATAACTCGGTCATACGAACTCCATTTTAGTTGCTTCAAGCGGCCACGCGAGCAGAATTCAATTATCTACAACCATGAAGAAGGCCAAGTGTTGAAGTTGCAGAAAGTGTGGCGGTTTTACACAAAGTGCGACTCACTTTTTAGTCTGTGGAAAAATTAAATGCAATTAAATGCTAAGTGCATTAACTCACGAAGTGCGACGTACAAATAAGTTTGTGCGGCGCACTTTGACCCCCGAACAGCCTGTAAATACCCTCCTTGGCTCTCTCATTTCAAATATCTCTCATACAAACTTATATTTTACACACACATACACACATTTATTAGAGCCTTTGGAGAGGAGAAATGAGTGATGAGGATCCTTGGATCCAATGATCCAAACACCCCTTTAATCCGCCACTTACCACCATTTCACCACTATAATACCACCACAAACCACCACCATAGCCATGAATTTCTAGAAATTCTAACACCATATCTAGCCTACATATCATCCATTTCCAGAATCTAAACACTTTCCACTTTGATTCTTAGAGGATTTACACCAAATTCTTTTAAGATCATCACAATTAACCTTGTTACCAAACACTGCTTTTGGTGATACGTTATTCTATTTCCAGAAGTTAGGTGACATATTTCCTGTTATCTCAGTAGCATTTGGTTATTGGTTGCTCATGTAATTGTTAGTTTTGGGTTGGTGGTTATGTTAATCGAAATATTGTTATTGGTACTTTGTTCTCATTTGTGAAACATTATATGATATTTGGATGATTTTGCTATGACTTATGAATATAGATGTTTATGAATTCAATGTTATCTTGCTTGGATCCTTGTTTATCTTTTAGTATATCATTACAATTGAAATAGTCCGAAAGGGTTAATTGTCTTGATGTATTTTGAACCGTTTGTCTGTGACGTGTCAATATCATACTTGTGGGAATTATGTGATAATTTGATAAATAACCTAAGTAGAATGATATTTAAGACCCTTCCTTATATTGACTGACCGGGTTAGGAGGAATTCATATTTATGCATATTTGATATAAACTATTCTTAATGCGCTCGTGATGATGTAGTATATAGGCCGAAATGATTCTATGTTATCACTGGTAGATATGCTTGTTATTATGATTACCTGTCATATATGACTTGTATGATTTGTTTATATAAAGTCTTGCTCTATCTATATCTATAATGTTATGTGGATCATTCCTGCTTGCTTTATACACACGTTTAGGTTATTTGACCCGTGACAATCAATTAGCTTTGCCAGTTGATAAACAATCTGTGAATTGCTACAAATCCCGTGGAACGACCTAGACTTACCTAATACTATATTGCACTCGAATAGGGTATACTTGCCCGAATGTTATGTTTTTAGTCAAAATCGGTATCTCTAGTTATTATAAATTTAAAGCTTGTGAAAACACACATCACGAACCCAGGTAAACTAAATCTATTACTGAGTACATCACTGATTCTGTACATTCCCGCTTGGTGTAGTAGTTGGATTTCTTAATGAAAAAACATTGCATCTTTAACTTAACTAGGGTTCTAGTTATCTTACGAACCCAGTTAAGTGTGTATCTATTTAACTGGTATATGTGTTTGTTTTGTAGTGTCGTTTAACGATGGCCTGTTTACATGAGGTGGATGTATCCAAGTGTTCAAGCAATAAGGACAAATGATGCATCATGATACGTGAATGAGGAGGCTGCTACTAAACATGTAAGTCTCAATTATATGCTTTAAACTGTTTAGATATGTCTTCTATGGTGCAAAGGGTTGTCTGGTTGTATGAATTTCACGAGTGTATTGAAGATAAACAACCTTTCTGCAACAAAGGTGTGTTTTGTTGCTGTTAAGACAATAGCCAAACACCCCTTCTTCTGCAAAAGGGGTAATTAACACATATGGTTCAACTTTATAATGCATCTTATCAGCTGCAACTGCCAAGAAAGTAACGTAACTACTTAAGATTAACTTGTAAGTATGAAATGCCCCTTTCTTATTTAATCAGGTTGTAGCCTAACTATATATTTAAAGAATGAAATCTCATAGATAAAAACAATTCAAACAGGTCAAAGCTCTTCCAGAGCGTATCTTTAAAGAATGAAATCTCATAGATCAAGTATTATGGAAATTTTACAATTCTTATTTGACTTTAATTAAGTTCTGACAAAAAGTGTTACATGTCCACTCATACCAACTTTGAACCATTACCTAATTTGCCTGACATGCTTAGTTTTGCCCCATTAAGCAAAAGCTGGAAAAGTGACGAGCTAACTTTACCTAAAATACATTGTAGAATGACTGAGATAAGCATAGATTCTAATTTTGATTATATCCTCAATGATTTATGACGGTTGTTTATATGACAAACACCTACTTCCTGTTATATGTTGGCCAATGTCCATAAGTGAATTATTCTTTTCTTGTTGCAACTCCTATTCTTCCTAATGATGGAATATGATGAGGTGTCATTTTATACACTTTTTCAGGGTCGTTTAACCCCCTAAATTGTGTGTTTATGCCCAAAATAGGTACTTAATCATTCATTTCTAGGTATTTTGCATTTGGAAGGAATTTGGAGGAAATACACGTGACTTTGGCTCATTTGGAGAAGAAACGAACAAGACTACGAACCTACACCAACGTCTCTCAAGATTATGTTCTCAACGGCTGGAGATGGCGTCATAGATTACACATGATGTCGTCACAATCCAAGTCCAGACGGTGTCACATGATCTCACGACGACGTCAGAGCGCACGACCCAGCCCATTATCTAGAATATTCTCTTTCACGACGGCGTCACGATTAAAATGCGCGATTTTCCTATATATACAAAACCGAACTTAGGGTTTTGAGTGTGTAACTTTAGAATAAAAAGAGGGTACGAACCCTAGTTCGTTTAGCAGCTGTTAGGGACGATTTTAGGGCCTAAAAACCCTATTGTACTTCCTCCAACTTATGTTTTAATCAAGTAAGGTTTATTTAATTATTTAGTATGTCTATGTGTTGTTTGATTTATCTATGTTCTTTGATGACATAAAATAACGTCTATTTTATAGCATCATTTGTCCCACAATATTAACCCATTTTGTATAATTATTGCAAAGAACTGTTACTTAATCGTTTATATTTGAGAATTGCAGTAATTATAGAGTAATTGGTGAAAGATAGCAAAAAGGCGCGCTTTATGGGGATTAAATAAAGATATTTTGAAGATTATTGATTTGAAGACCAATACGCCGTATCCATCAAGAAGATACGGCGTATCCGTGCCCGCGTTCACCAAAAGACCACTCATGATTGAAGATCAATACGCCGTATCTAGAAGACCCCTATACGCCGTATTCAAGATATGGAATATAATATTCTAGAAGATATCAAACGTGGTCCCTACTCCAAGAAAAGCCCAATACGCCGTATCCAACTCCTTGGATACCACGTATTGAACCGACTTCCAGACATTATAAATAGAAGGCTCAAAAATGAGTTTTAAGTGTGCTAAATCATATTCTCGATACCTAAACCACAAAAGTCGATTTTCAGAAGGGAACAAAAGCAGAAGAGGTCGAGCAACGCAATTCATTCAATAGGAGACATCGTGTAATTCTTATACTTTAGTAATCGTTCAATTTTTGGTATCATTCGTTAACTCGGTTAGTTTACCTTGACTAAATTATTATTCTTGTATTTATTATGACGTTTAAAGGCTAATACCTTCGGGTATTAGCCATTATTATGAAGATTTGAATGTTTGGTATTTGTTTATTATTGATTTCTTGATTTATCGTTGTATGCTTGTTTATGTTTATCAATTTATACTTGTTTACGCGCTTTTGTATGCGACCTATCATTCAACTGGATCTAGCTAAGTGGACCAAACGGATCTAGAGTCCGGGATAGCTCTCCATATAGTAATTCATACATCCTAGAAATAAAAGTTTACACATAATATTGTCCCTTCCTAAGTCTTTTATAGGTTACGCTTCGGGCTTAACTAGGTATTGGACCATTCCGATGGGTTTCTTGATTGTGTTGACTACAGGTGACCTAGATAATTCAACAAATAACTTCTGATTTCCATTGGATAGGTGGACAATGACAACTAGTGTATGATTGCCCATTAAGCGGTAAGTGGTAAAGTCCTCAGATGAGCTAAGGTTTAACAAGATACTACCATTGCTTTAATCCCTAAGATAGATTATAATCAGCACATAAGGATGCTTTATGCGGATGCTTTAATTGTGATAGAATTATTGTGTCTAGGTCTTCGGAAGAAGTAACGCCTAAGTCTTAAGAATGATATGCTACCTCGAGAGAAGAAATAATTGCACTTAATAAACATACCAACGTTCTTATCAGATTAATAATGGTTAATACAGTTTTCTTATATAAGGTTCGACCGCTATTTTATCTTCTGGTAATTAGCTTGCGTGGGTAACAGTGTCTTGAATTGATTGTAGTCACCAACAAAACCGTGTCAGTCTCTCAGGCTAAAAACCTCCCTTTTTATTAGATCTAAGATTTAGACTGACATAGGTTTAACATATGATTAGATTAGAATAGAACTAACATAGATTAAACAACCAATATATTAATTAAATTGATAGATTTAACCTCGCTCTCAGTGATCGACATCCTACTTACCACGAAACTACCACCGATCGGGTTAAGTCGGCAAAATATAAATTTAAAACTTGAATCATCTTAAATCAACCACACACTACAACACAATCATTCTTGCTTTATCTATAACATGCTTGGCTAAACCTCCTATTGTGTTTATTTATGATTGTATGAAATCTAGAATGTAGATCTTAGTGGTGTTGCTTCTTGTGATGGATGTGCATGTTAGGCCTTAGAAAACCAGCTTTTGTCTGTATCGCTGTTGATATGTCTAGGAAAACTTGATTGTGTAGAAAGGATACCATCGGGTAACAATCTTCATACTACATTGCCCCCTAATATGGTTGATTGATTCGATCCAAATAGTTTATATATAATTAAATATATATCCTAAATATCTCAAACTAATTATAATATAGTAAGTATCCCGTTTTGATAAGAAAATTGCTTGAGGACAAACAATATTTTATCTCCCGAATGTCGTATCCCGACAAGAGGTGAATTTGAATTCTACAAAAGTATTTTGTTTGATGCTCGAATATCAAATATTTTGAATTTTGATTCGACTTCTAATAATTAAACACAAAAGAAACTATAGGCAAGCAAACAAATAAGGCAATTAAAGATTTAAAGTAAAAACGTTAACGGGAATTCTAAAACGCAAAATATAAGCAAATAATACAAATTTTAACCCATAAACTCAAATTTAATTTCTGAAAATCCTAAATGACTAAAAATAATTTTCAGAAAAAGAATTATATTTTTTGATTTTTATTATATTTATTATGTATTAAAAACAGTTTTAATCTAAATTAATTATTAAAAATAGAAAACTATTTATTAAAATTCTAGAAAAATTAGAGAAAGTACTTTAGACTATTAAGAACCTAAGAAAAATAAAAACTGGAAAAGATGCTAAACTAATAAGCAGTAAATGAGCTATAAAGCCTAATAAGCTAAAACTACAAATAAAGCATAAGTATTTAAGGGAGCAAGAGGATGACAGAAAAGTCCCAAGGGCGCTAATGGTAAAGGGTGTGTGTGCTAAGACATTGGTGTGATGAGGGAGAGGTCACATGTTCGAAACCTGTGGCCTTTCTTTTTGACAACACTTTTTTTTTAATTTTTCTTTTTGAAACTTATAAAGAACAGTTAAAATAAGCACTTTCTGTAAAATGAACTTTTATGAAACTTATTAATAAGCTAGATTAAGCAGCACTAAAGATGACAGATTACAAAATACTAAAAATGAACTAATAAGCAAAACTGTTTGATATTTTTAGACTTAATAAGCAAATTAAAAACAAATAAGCTGAAAACCTATAACTACCTAGACTTAATAAGCAAATGTGACTAGAGTTTACCTAACAAAATTAGCTTAAAAGCTTTAAAAGGAAATCTGATTTAACAAGTAGTTTTAAAGACAAACTGACCTTATTTTGAGCTAAAAATTAAGACACAATAAGCTCTTGGAAAAGGGTAAAAACTCAAAACAGATCATTATTGATAACCAGAGATCATACTTAAGCTATAAATAAAACAATTGGATTTGAAAATAAGCTGGAATAAGCACTTGAAAAAGTGTCAGTGTATACTGATTAATAACCAGTATATACTGACTTTTTTTTAGAAAATTTGCTACTTTAAGCCCTCAAATTAAGTTAGAATAAGCTGTTTAAATTCCACAAAAAGCTAAAACAGATTAAGTATGTTACCTAATGAGCTTATGCTTGAATCTTCAGATCCTAAAACATCCTAACTCTAACCTAAATTTGTAATTGAAAACTGTACTTTTAGAACTCTAAAATGGACTTGATATTCAGACAGAATTTGACTTAAGATTCAAAGGATAAATGACACTTATACTAACTCATTCTACGGCATAATAGACTCAATTTAAGCATAAAATGAACACCAATACCCATTATTGAAGATCTAAGCTAAATAAGCCATGTAAGACAGCAGTATTAACACACATACTTTAGCTTAGGTATATAAAACCTTAAAAAGTATTTCTAACTTTTGAAAACTTATAAAAGCTAGCTTAATTAAGACTAAAAAAAAGAACAATTGCACAACTTAAACAAACTCAATTCTACTGCATCAAGCATGAAAATACACCTAATATCACCTTATCAAAGATCTAAGCTAATAAGCTAAATACAAGGCTAAATCACCACAGATTCATACAATGATCCTTAAATTTGAAATTTAAGCCAAAACAACTATTAGAAACCAATTATAAGACTAAGATTAAGCTGATTAAAGTTGAATTAAAAACCAAAATGGCCTAGGCAGCACTAACAAGAGTTAGTGCTGCTTGTGCCAAACACCCCTTTAAGTTATGGATTTGCATTTTTACACTACTCAGATTTGAATTAAGCTCAAACTTGCAATAACAGATATATAACTAAGCTAATAAAGTATTAATAAGCAATAACTAACAGATAATAAGCAACAATAAGCAGAACAATAAGCTGAACATTAATAAGCTAATATTTAAGTGAAAATAAGAAAATAGAACAAGTACCTTTGTCCCAGCCAAACAGGGACTCAACTGCTCATTTAGAGCTTAAATCTACAAGCTCTAGCTTGTTTTCACAAGCTAGTGAGGTCTATAAGCCCTTCCCAAACTGGCTTATCATCCAAATTAGAAGCTTAGGTATTTTTGAGGAGAATTTAAGTGAAATTCAAAACTGAGTTAAGCTTTTGAAGGCTTAACTGAGTATTAGCAGCTTATGTAGTATTAAAGAGCTTATTAGAGCTTATAAAGAGATGATGATCAACCTAAACAATATTGCATTAAGAAATAGCTTGAATTAAAACACAAAATTAAATGAAACTGACTTTTATTGAAAATTTAAAGGATTACAATACTTGAAAAAGCAAATTACATGAAAATAAACTTTAAGCTACTAAAACGCTATTAACTACTATAAGCTTAAGCTAAAATCCTACACTCCATCTCTGTGTGATCAAGCCCTCTATTTATAGGGGTGAGATGAACCTTCTAGCCTCTTGAGACGCTCCCCCAACTCTAATCTTGGCCCTCCAATCATAACCGCCTCTAACCTTCAATCTTTTAACCGTTGGATCAAGTACACGTTTATTTGGCCAATCATATTGCTAGGGATTGCCAGCGTGGATAAGGAGGGTGTCAGTGTGTTAGGTGTATCCTTCTAGAAGCACTTTGATGTGTGTGATTAGGATATTTTAACCTGACTCTATGTGGGGTGAAAATGGAGGGAAAGTGAAGGTGATATAGTAACTTTGACCAGCCCATTTGTTCTTTGACTAGCGTTTATAAAAGGGATATGGACTTGGGCTTTTAGTTTGTTGTTTGGGCCAGGAAAGGGAAAATGGGTTATGGTAAATGGATTTTAGGATTTGGATAATGGATTATAGATTTGATTAAAAGGCTTTGGTTTAAGTTTAGGCTTGTGGGCTAACCCGGCCCATTAAGTGGGCCCGGGTTGGTCCATAGAAGAGGGGTATGCCTTCGGCTTTGGTATTTTCACGCTCTTTCCAATCCCGTGCTCGTATTTTGTCCTTTTTACTCGATTTTTGTCCTTTTGTGATTTATCCGTTACCTACAAAGTACAATAACCAAAACACACAAATACAATGCATTTTTCATGTATTTTTAGTCTTTTAAGCATATTTTAATAAGGTAAACTGATATGTGATTAAACACATATAAAAAATCCCCCATACTAAGCTATTGCCGTATCCTCACGCAATGTTATAAACAAACTTAGAAAACTAAAAATTTCAATCCCCTAAGATTAATTACCTCGAAAAATAGCTAAGTGTTCATCTAGGGGATTAAGAAATCACTAGTTTTGAAAAGCCCCCCATTTTACCATTTTTATGCATTTATTATTCATACATATCATAACTTCACAGAACAAGAAACACTAAAAGGATAAATTCATCGTCCTTGATTTTTTACCCGCCCTAAACTAAGCTTAAAAACGAAATCATTGTTAAATACAAGTTAAGATGCTAACACTACTCATAAATGCTAATTGTGAATTCATAGCTACTTTCTGCTCCCTTATTTCCTAAATCCTCTAAAGATTTTATTATTATTGATTATGACAAATAAATTAATGTTATATTCATATAAAGTCAACCCGGTTTAGACCACAATTAGTTTGAAATCCTTTCCTAAAGAGACGATATGGTGAGAATAAGGTCCACATTAAGGTTCTAATTTCACATGATTTAGGGGTTATCCTTTTTATTTCATCCGAAACAACTCAACTACGAGTCCAGAGACGGAGGCTTTATTTAGATAACCCCGGAGTCAAAATTTAGCTTTATTCTTATTATTATTATTATAGCAACATTATTAAACATCTGTCCTTTAAACAACTGACACATCGGTTGTGAGCCGGCAAGAGCCAGTAGTCTTATTTCGACCTTGGTGATTTCCTTGACCTTTTAGAAGGCTGCAACATCGGTTGTGAGCCGGCAAGATGCAGCAAACTTTTATCGGTCTTAGATTATTACTATGTACCTTATTTTAAAGACTGCAACATGGTTGTGAGCCGACAAGATGCAGTAAACTTTTATCAGCCCACAGTTTTTATTATTATTCATACCTCCACCCTTTAAACAACTACCACATTGGTTGTGAGCCGACAAGAAGTAGTGGTCTTTTTTCGGCTTCGGTTTATTACATAACTTATTATTATTTTAGTCAAATTTTAAGTCCTGTGGTCTTTTAACTACCTAGACAACGGTAGCTATCCATCAGGAATCGATAGCCTATTTTCCCACATCACTGACAAAACCTCGATATGTACCTTAATTTCATAAGAAGGAATCTCTACGAAGTGATTTAAACTAAGAATCACAAAAACCTAAAGTAACTTTATTTATTCAACAATTATATAACGTTTATTAAGCTAATAGGAGCAAAAAGCCATAATTAACCTCTATGAGCCTTAAAGAGATCCAACTACTCTATGTTTAGCATCTAACTTATACTTAACTCTATCATTTCTCGTTCTTCGCAAATTTAAAATCTCTAATAAAAAGATCCGCGAATGCTTAGTCTAAAATTTAAGGAGCAAGCTAGAGCGCAACATGCTCAATCAAGTCAAAAATTTTTCCTAAAAAACAAAACTATGTGTCAAAACACTTATTCTCCCTTTGAAATTTTTTAAATTTTGGCATATTTTTGCTATTTTTGGTGGAAAAACAGGGTTACGCGAAGACAAGGAAAATACAAGTAAGATCGAATCGAAAGATCCCCCCTATACTAGAACTACACATTGTCCTCAATGTGAGACTGTTATCCCCATACTAATTTCAAGGCATAATCCAAATATTAAGGGGTTTCTACGCAAATCTAAAGCCGTTTATTAATTATGCTAATAGATAAACGTTAAATCAATAAGATATAGGATATCAGATTCCCTTATATAAGCATGCTAAAGATTGAAGATCGAGTGGACGATGGACAAAACCACGAGCACGAGAGTCTTCATAATCCGGGAAATCCTGGACATAAACCACAAAACACGAAACATGAGAAATGAAGAGGCGAGCCTCCTCTCATCACACTTATTTATTATATTATATTAATACTAACACTAAGGACAAGCATGGGTTGCCACCCATGAAACGCTTGTTTTTGATAACCGAGTCACGAGCCTGACTCGACCCCGAATTTAGTGGTCTATGGGGAAAGTTTGGAGATCCGGGACAACCATCGGTGGTATGTCCCCTCCAAAATAATGCTTAAGTCTATGATCGTTCACCTTGAAATTTTGTTCGTCGGTTTAAGATAACTCAACGGTTCCATAATAGAAAACTTGAGCAACGATAAACAGTCCGGTCCAACGGGTTTTGAGCTTTCCCGAGAAAATCTTTAATCGAGAATTGAAGAGAAGAACTCGATCACCAATGTTGAAGAC